>JAQJVL010000794.1:85000-373514 GCA_035578905.1 Stictocephala bisonia
GGTCGTTGGTTGCGGTTGTCGACTAGTCGACGGTTGAAACTCACCGTTCTGTAAATAAAAAAATTAATTCGTGTTAATATTTGTTTGATTAGAAGTATTTCGAAAAAATATATATTTTTATGATGTCACGCCTACCAAGTCGATTGAGGTGTTCCGCCGCTCGTTATGCCACGAGTGAGACAGGTCGGTGTACGTCGGTGGTGATGAGCTAGTCAGATCAATATAGGCCGACGGTGTCAGATCGGGCAACCTGTAGGTCTACTCCGACGGATCATCGTTGGAGTTCTGAAAACGATAATCACTTTTATAACATGAAATTATGTATGTGTACTACTAAAAATTTGTTCAAAATACTTTAAGTTACCCCAATTTGACTTGCCGTTTCACCTGAATCTGATGGAACATAATCATGAAAACAATAAAAATTAAAATGTTCCATTAATTTATTATACATTATTTATTTAGTAAAATCCAATAATATAATATGCTATCCGGTTTGGACCAAACTATGGAGACCGGCAGTCTTTCTAGGAAGGTATGATTGGTCACAATGAAAGATCTATCTGCCCACAGGTTGGCTATAGCGTCTTCATATTCCTCCTGAAACATTTGAATTCGCTATTTATATTTTAAAACAGTAATATTCTATTGATTTTTAATTTATAGAAACCAAAATATAACGTCAATTACTTAGTCAGTGGAGTCCGGCCAGCCAGTTGTTGTAGGGGGGTTGGGGTCATTCTGAAACAATTTAAGCTACTTAATAAATTAAAAAAAAAACCTAATATACTTGGAAAATAAACATCTTTAGAAATACGTACATCAAGCATTTCGACGATCTCAGTCCCTCTCAGGAACCATCGTGGTGGTAGTGGATTGGCTCGAGTCTCAAAATCCACACACATTTAATTTAACGCCGTCGAAATAAACTTGTTGATATTTAAATCACTCAAAGAAATTGTACTTACTAGATTGGTGTCGTCATCACTGTCAATGGCTACCACCATCGACAGGATAGATAGATAGATAGATAGAAATATTTTATTGCGTGGTTACAATATACATCGTATTGCAATCGTTAATTAAGCTGCTTGATTAATAATCTAAAATTTTGTCCATTCATGCTACATCGAAATAACAGACATACATACAATTGTAACATGCACTCCAATTCTCATTTATTCTAAATTTTCCCACTCTAGCCTCTCTGTCGGTCAGCCAATTATAAGGTCTCCCAACTATGTGCCATGAACTCGTCTGTACTGTAAAATGCTTTTGAAATCAATGCAGTTTTCAGACGAGCTTTAAATGCCTTGGGGATTGTGGCACTTTTAATCGAATTTAGTAACTTGTTGAAAAACTGAACTTCTGCCTGTGAAGGCAATCGTTCGTAAGCTACCGTCCTGTGTCTGCCAGTACGTTAGTTTTCCCTACCTCTAGTGTTGTACAAGTGTATTTCCTAACCTTTTACGGGTTCGCATTTTGGCATGAAAAACATTGATGTTTCCAAAATGTAGAGGCAGAGAAGCGTCAACAGATTAAGATTTTTGAATGCTGGCCTGCACGACTCTCTCCAATGCAGTTTTGCAATTATTCGGACCGCTTTTTTTCTGCAAGGTGAACATTCTATAAAAGTAAGTGCTTGCACAACTTCCCCATAAGACTACTCCGTAGGAAAGGTGTGGGTATATTATTCCATAATACGCCGTCATCTGTACCTGAGTTGGGCAGTATTTGGACAGCTGTCTCAATACGTAAATTCCTGAAGACAGCTTTGAGCAGACATTGTCGATGTGGATATTCCATGTCAACCCTCGATCGAGGTGTATTCCAAGGAATTTAGTCGAAAGCACTTCTAAGACCTCGGTTTCGTCTAACATGACAGTTGGACTCAGTGCTGTGTCCATTTGTCCTAGGCAGAATTTTATGAAAGTTGATTTTGTTGAATTAGTTTTAAGATTGAGCTCATTGAAATGTTGCATAGAATTATTTAGCTCGGTGAAAGTCATGATTTCCAGTTCATTCTTTGATTCCGTGCTGAAACAGAGAGTCGTGTCATCTGCGTACTGGACGAGTTGTCCTTGTTGTAGCGATTAGCCAACATCATTGACATACAACAAAAAGAGCAAAGGACTGAGAATAGAACCTTGAGGGACTCCATATCTCAGACACCCCTCTCTCGATTGCATGTCCGAAATTTTGATGAATTGTTTTCTATTACTGAGATACGACTTGATCCAACTAAGGGTACTCCTCGTATCCCATAGTGTTCTAGCTTGTGAAACAAGGTGTTATGGTCAACACAGTCAAAGGCTTTTGATAAGTCAAGAAACACACTTAGTGTGTCTTTTTGACTTTCAACTCCCTGCAATATCTTGTCAATTAGACGCACCACTGCGTCTACTGTTGACTTCGCACTTCGAAACCCGAACTGGTTATTAGATAGTAAATCATGTCTTTCCAAAAATTTGACTATTCGAGTGAGAAACATCTTTTCAAATACCTTGCTAAAAACAGGCAAAATCGAAATTGGGCGATAGTTTTGGATGGAAAATGGGTCAATTTTTTGAAAATTGGTATGTCTTTGGCCGATTTTAGAGAGGAGGGGAAGTTTCCAGAGCAAAACGAGAGGTTAATCAAATGTTAAGTGGCTTCAACAAATGCTTTGAGCATTGTTTTAAAAGCCTTGTTGACACATGATTTATGTCACTCGATTTTTTTGAAGGAAAGTCTCTCATCACTCTGGCGATTTCTTCCTCTGTGACTGGAGTCAAAGCCATGGAGTTCACAGGTTTCCGCGCTATAGATGGTAACGGCTGAGTCTGACGTGGACTGAGTCCTTGGTCAGTAGCAATCGAGGTAAAGAATTTGTTGAACTCTTCAGCGACTCTAGTTGAGTCACTAATTCGTTCATCTCCAATATTTATTTCAATTTGTTTGTCTGTGCGTACTTGTTTGTTATTTATTATGGCCCATGTAGTTTTGGTTATGTTTTTTGACGTGAGCAGTGCTTTTGTGGTGTCATATGCTTTGGCAGCTCTAATCACTTTTCTGTAAATTCTTTTGTAATTTTGAAAGAACTGTTTGAATTCTTCATTAATTATTGAGAGTTTCATAAGTTCGGAGTAAAATAGTAATTTTTCTCTCGAAATTAAGATGCCTTTGGTGACCCATGTGCATTTTTGTTTTCTTGGTTTAACTTGAGTTTTATTCAATGGACAGTTCACGTTCAGGTTAAAGTTGAAAATTTCTTCGAAAGATTTGAATTGCAGTTCTAAGGGATCCTTAAAATTTAGGAAGTTCCAAGTCTCTCGTGCAAGCAGAGAGTTTAGAAGTACAATGTTTGTGGGCCTCGTGTTTCTTGTTGTTTTTTTGGTGATTGGATCCCGTAATGGTTCTTGACCATTGATTAAACCCTGTTGACCATAATGGTCTGATATGGCCGTATTGATCACGGACACCCTACAGTCAGTAATGTTTGTGACAACGTTGTCAATACCTGTCGCAGAGGTGCTGGTAACTCTTGTCGGCTTTTCTACCGACCAGACAAGCCCGAAGGACCTCAGCAAATCAGCAAGTCGTTCTGTAATGGGGGAATTGACATCTAAAACGTCTATGTTAAAATCTCCCTTAACCAAAAACTGTTTGTCACTTTTCGTCACATTATTCAGAAAAAGTTCAAATTTAGTAAAGAATTGTTCTTCATCTCCGTTTGGGGACCTATACAGTCTAATGAGGACTTCTCAACTAGGCACTTAAATCTGGCAAAACCATCTGACAATCCAGTGTACGTGAACGAGTCACTGTCACCAACAAGGAGGCGGCTACTGGGACTGGCGAGACATGTAAAAAAGGAACGTGGATACAAATACATCTGGATACGCAACGGAAACATCCTACTTCGCAAGCAGGAAGGTTCTAAGAAGGTGGAAATACGCTCCCAGGCTGACCTTGATAAGTTGTAAATATTACTATTCTACTGTATTTATAAAGTTTATTATTGATTTAGTTATTATATTGATCATTAGAGTTAAATTTTGTTTTCTGTATATAGGTATAAATTTAAAATGTCTAAATTTGATTCATTTAACAAGGAATACATGTGTGTTCACATTATATATTTTGTTGAAATTTTTGTATCTAACTGTCAATAAAAAATATAGATGAAAATTATTTTACTAATAGTGAAGGGAATGATAGCTGTATAAATATTGTTCATCAGAATATTCGTAGTATGAGGAAAAATTTTGATTCATTTATAAGTGAACTGTCTTTGTGGAAAAAATATCCTGATATAATAGTTTTTACAGAAATCTGGATAAAAGGTTCTGAATCTGATTTTTATAGATTGCCTGATTATGAATTATTTGTGAATGCAAATGAGAATCGTTCTGGAGGGGTGGCTGTGTACTGTAAAAATACCATGTTTACTAATTTTGAATATGAAAAAGTGGAATTTGTTACAGCTAGCATTCTTAGAGTAAGGTTCAAAGTGTTTGAAAATGAATTTCAATTGTTTTCTGTATACAGGCTTCATGAACATAGTATTCAAGATTTTATTTCTGAATTGAATATGTATTTATCGAATTGCGACTTTAGGCTTTGGTATAGAAATGTAATTATTATTGGTGATTTGAATATAAACTTATTAGGAAATGACAAAAGTGTAGATAATTATAAGACAATAATGGCTAGTTATGGTTTTGAGTCTCTTATAAATGAAAATACTCACGTCACAGAGTTGACACAGTCCTGCATTGATCATGTTTATGTGAGGGCACAATGTAAGAACTTGACTAATATTGAAGCTATGGTTATTGAAAGACAGATAACTGATCATTATCTGATAGCGGTGAGGTTGTGTTGTGGTGGCGTAGGTGGAATGCCTTATCAACAGACAGATAAGCCCACTCGTATCGACTTCGATAAGCTAAACTGTTTGTTGGCTGACACGGACTGGTCTTGTGTTTACAGTCAAAATGACGTGTCTCTTGCTTATGAATTGTTTGAAAATACGCTTTCACTTTGTATAAGTAAATGCAAAAGAAAAATCAATGTAGTTAAAAAAATTTGTAAACTCAAACCGTGGATAAATGAAAGTATGTATATACTGAAGAATAAAGAAACGTAATGAGCTATACAAAAAGTAAAGAATAGATCAATGGAAGATAACTTTAAAAATTATTACATTAAATTTCGTAATAAATTGAAAAAAGATATAGAACTTGTAAGATTAGAATATTATAACAGAAAGTTTGAAAGCTGTAAAGGAAATAGCAAAGCGATCTGGAAGACAATTAATGATATAACTGGACAGAGTAAAGATAGGAAATCGATTTGTTTGAAAATTGACGATGTTATAGTTAGTGATTCACAAATAATAGCTGATACTTTCAATAGTTTCTTTTTGTCAGTTGTAGATAAGGCTGTAGACAGGAAGCCAAAGCCATTAGATTTTGAAACATTACCCTTTAAAAATACATTTAACTTTAGATTTCAAAAAAATTCAATGATGTTAGGACCAGTGATTGAGCAGGATGTTTTACGAATTATCAGTTCATTAAAAAATGGGAAAGCACCTGGGATTGATGGAATTAATTCTGTATTAGTTAAAATGTTGCTCCGTATATTGCTAGTGTCTTTACTTACATTATAAATCTGAGTTTTTAAAACAGGATTATTTCCTCAAAAGTTAAAGTTTGAAGTTGTTATTCCTATTTATAAAAGTGGCTTAACATCAATTTGAAACAATTTCAGACCTATTTCTTTGATATCAACTTTCTCCAAAGTTATAGAAAAAAATAATGAAAGAACAATTGTTAAAATATCTAGAAATGACTAATTTTTTTAGTAAAAATCAGTTTGGATTTCGAACGGGACTGAACACAGAAGTAGCTTTGTTAAAATTTGTAACTGAAGTAATTGAGGGTATTAATGATAATAAGAAAGTAAGTGGACTGTTTTTGGACATTAAAAAGGCTTTCGATATGGTTGATCATACAATCCTCTTGGAAAAGTTATACAATTGTGGAATACGGGGTCTAGTTTTTGAATGGTTCAAGAGTTATCTAACGGGCAGACGGCAATGTGTCAAAATTAATAATGTATATAGTAGTGAGGGTAAGATATTATTTGGAGTTCCACAGGGATCTGTATTGGGAGCAATTCTCTTCTTAATTTATATAAATGATTTGTGTACAGCAAGATTTAAGGGGCAGGTTACATCTTTTGCAGACGATACCTCATTCAGTTATGCTGGGGAGAGTATAGAAAACATAAAAGATGGTATGATATCTGATCTTAAATCAATTAGATGGTGGTTTGCTGAAAACAATCTAGTGTTAAATACTGAAAAAACAAATGTTATTATTTTTAGTCTGAAGAAAACTAGCAATGAATGTAACGTACTAATTTACAATTGCATAGATTGTTTGGGAATCGAAGGGAGTTGCTCAAAATGTGCAGATATAAAAGAAGGGGATCAAGTTAAGTATTTGGGAGTCATAGTGGATAAAGATCTTACATAGAAAAAACAAATAGCCTATTTATACTCTAAACTGTTAAAGGGGGTCACAATTTTTTATTTTTTACGTATATCTGTCCTATGAAGATACTGAGATCTATATATTTTGCACTAGTGCAGAGTAGATTAGAGTATGGGTTAGTATGCTGGGGTGGGATTTATAAGTCGTCTTTGAACTCTATATTAGTTATTTAGAAACATTTTGTCAGATTGATTTTGAAAAGAAACATACGAGAAGCTTCTTATCCCTGTTTTTTAGAATTAAAACTACTTCCATTAAGAAATTTATATGTGTATAAAGTACTTAAAGTTTTTTTATTCAAGAAGTGGAAATTTAATTAATTTAGAAAATATCGCCAAGCAAAAGTTAAGAAACGCAGATTGTTTTCAAATTCCGAAGCCAAAAAGTACGTTTTATACTAATTGTTTTAATTTCACTGCGCCAAGATTATATAACCAGATACCAATTGAAATAAAACAAGCGTTAAATAGAAATGTATTTTTGAAGGGGATTAAGAACTGGTTAATGACATTAGAGAAGATTGGGGATTTATTTGTCATTCTAAGTTGAAGCTTCATTTTGTAGATTAGTTTCTTATAGTAGACTGTTATTGTAGGCACAAATGCAATTTCTTTTTTAGATTAAATATTTGTCTTGTAGTTTTTATTTTATTGTAAATAATAATATGTAATATAGGGAAAAAAGCAAATTAGTTTTGTTAGCTACCGTTGGATTTTTATTTTGAGTGATTTATTAGGAAGGAACCCCAAAACAGGCTGTATATGCCTCAGGGGCCCTATTTTATTGTCTCTTAGGTGTATAAGTCTTAAAAATATTTGTGCTATTTATGTTTGTTTAGTTGTATTTGAGTATAATTGTATTTTCTGTTTCTTGAAAGGCAGCCTGGTGAGAAGGACTTATTCATATTTTGTCAAATGTAATGTATGTATGTATATATAAGAGATAATAAATTCGATTTATTTAATATGATTTGCATTGGAATGTTGTTAGTATCAATGTTTACCCCTGAAACTTCAAAGTCTTTGTCAGTTGAATCATTGATTACTAAAGGGGTAAATGAAAAATTATTCCGAACAAAAATTGCTACACCTCCACCTTTGGCTAGGGTGCGACAGTAGAAATTAGCCAATCTGTAATTTTGAATTTTGAAATGAACAATGTTTCTGTTACTAAAACCATGTTTGGTAATAACTAGCACATCAGGATGAAGTTCTTCACACATCAAAAAGAGTTCATCTCCCTTATTTGTTGCCATTTGCGTATTTTGATGCACCAATGACATTTTTTTATAAATTGATTTTTTTCAAATTTGAATTTTGTTGCAATTTGAAGTCAGTCAATTTAGATTGGGGGCTAGATGTGGGTTCCCTAAAAACCATTAGAATTGAAATTTGTCCTTATATTTATATTTAGTGGTGTCACGGATTTCACGGCGTCAGCAAATGTCTCATGCCGGAGTGTAATGGGCTGCGTGGCTCGTGGGGGAAGTGAGCTGCGTCAAGGGAGGGAGCGGGAGTTTGGGGCAGCTACTGCTGCTGATCAGCAACTAGGAGGAAGACGTCTGGTGAGGGCTTCCACTATCATTCTTGCCAGCTGACACTTTCCCTGCCACCTCAGATGCATTCCGTGCCTCGTGAAATGCTTCCTTGGTATGTTATTAAATTCCAGCACGGGTATACGATGTCTGGCAGCTAGTTCTTTTATATAAGCATTTACAAGTGCAGTTTCTTGATTGATGTTGTGGGTGGCAGGTAAGTCGTGGCGTTGTGGAAGCGTGGCTACGATGAGCGTGGTGTTGGCAGGCGTAGAGGTGATCCTCTTCTCTAGATGGTTGTAGAGATTGATTTGTTTACCATCAGCCAGATCTTTTGAGCCCGCAATGAGCACATCACATCGCCTTCCCTTCACCGGTTGCTTGGGGTGAGTCGTCAAAACTTGCAGGAATTTAGCTCCAGGTTTGCAGGTACCAGTTACGGCGGCTTGGTGATGGAGAAGCTGCGACGTTATCCCTGCAATATGGCGTGCGTGACTATCTCCCTCTATCACGAACGACTCAAATGGGGTAGGTGGGTACGGTATGGATAAGCGTGTGGCGGGTTGTTTTGAGGGGCTTCGAGATTTGTTATTGTTATTGGTAGGTTTCTTGTAGTTTCTCATTTTGTTACTATTGGATGCATAGGATTGTGTACTTTTGGTTGCAGGGTCACAGTGTTTCTTACGTTTCACCAATGTCCATGGGCCATTCATAATATTGCAGTTACATAATTGAGCTTGATTTTGCAATGAGTTTACTTCGGCTTCTAAAACTTCAATTGTAATTTTTAGTCTCTTGATCAATTCTTCCTTTTCTTCTAGTTTCAGGGCAAGCTCAGCAGATGGTTTCGATAGGACAGTAGTATTTGGCTGTTGGGTGCAGAGTAAAGGAAGTAGATCACACTGTGTGGAAATACTGGTTGTTTGGGAGGGTTGAAGATGGCTATTAGTAGATAATGAGTTTGGGGATTTTATGGCAAATATGTCTGTAGTAAATTGAAGAAGGCGTGTATCATTTTCTATGCTATGGTCTAAAAGGCGAGCCAAGTGGGCTTTTAGTCGTTGGTTTTCCTCTAAGATGTCTGCATTAGATGTTGAGTGGATGTCTCTTGTTACGGGTGTCATCTCAGATGGGTTGGACGTTGATGTTTGGACGCCTGTGCCTGTGTATGAGGTGTATGGGTTAGGGTCGTTGTGAGTGGAGTTGTTTGGCAAGTAGGCTGGTTTGATGTGTTGAGAGTAGGGTTTGTAAAGGTTATGGTGGCAGGAGTTATGGGGATTGGAGTGTTGTTGAGTGGCGTGACGAGGGAGAGTGACGGTGACGACGATGGCGATGGTCTGGCTGGCGATCCTCCTGCGGCCGCTGACGAGAGGCGTCTCAATGTAACACAGGATGGCTCCCACTGTGTACACTGTTATTAACACTTATAACAGTTATCTTAACGTCACTTCTGATTGTTGCTACGCATGTTCTTCCAAGACATCGCCAAGTGATGTCACCATTTTTTAATGTTCTCTGTAGTCTATATTTATAATCATCATGTACAATGCAAGGTTTCCCTTTTGTGGTTTCTTCAATTTTAAACATTTTAATTTAAGGGGGAAAAACAAATTGAGTAAATAGAATGTTAAAAGAATAAATACTAATAATACTGAAAACTATTTAAAATGGTTTAAAATAATGGTCTTATTTGGACAGGGCAAAAAGTTCCGTGCTTAAGCTGGGACCGAACGCACAATGTCAAACACCGTAGTCTGTCGGCGAAAACTCTCGGCTATCTTGATTGATAAGACATGAGGGTCAGGTGCAGTCTGATGGGTCTTCCAGCGTTGATTGTTGTTGAACAGGACAAGTGTGTGTTCGTGTGGTGAGCCAGTTATAGTTTCTTAACCTAAAAATTAGCGTAGGTTAGGACTACACCATTTACTACTTTTACGCTTACGGTTTACTAAACTGACTAGTCCTGTAGCACCACTGTCGACTTTAGAGTCACTGGACACGTAACATGTAAGGCTTTTTAGCTTTATACTTTTCGAACTATGTAATTGACGGGAGCGATATTCACGTGTTGTTACTTACTTGGTGCGTGCGCACCGTCACCGAAGGAGGGCAGGGAAGACGATAGAGCTGTTCATAGTGACTAGGATGTACACTGGAGAACTGTTGTTGTGAAGTATTACATGACAGTATAAATACATACTGTCAGGAAGTGACCTCGTCCTATGCGGGACTCCTGATTGCGGCTTACGAGAGCCATAACTCTTGATTACAAGCATGCACATGGATCGCCATGCCCATTCCGTCATCCCTGCTCCTTCCAATGCACATTCACTTGTTCAGTTCGTACACATTCACTTGTTCAGTTCGTGTCTCTGTGAAGTGGCTGCTACAGTAGTTATCAACACAGTCTTGAAGAACATGACGGATTGGCGAAAGTTTCATGAGGAATTTTTTCAACCATGCCTTTTAGAAACAGGAGTGTACATTCTTATTGTACAGAAATAAATTAAGCGGAGGATGGTAGCAAAGAAAGACAAATAATCCCTAATAGTTAGATATCTTTCTTTATACCACGTCTTGATGAATGGGCAAACAGACATGACATGTATTTACATGTTCAATTATTGATCAACCCGAAGACCGCTGAAAATGACATTTAAGATGTATCTAGATTTTTTAAACAATAATTCTTCATCGTAAACTCCTCCTCCTAAGCAGATACAAATGGCCCTTTTCAGGGCCCCATAAATATTGATGTATAGCATTAAGTTGTAGGGAACCCGGAAGTTAATTTTTTAAAAATTTTATTTTATTTTTCATTTATTTTATTTTTCATTTAGTTTTTAGTTTATATTATTTTTTTTTTATTAATTTTTTTATTTACTTTATTTTATTTACTTATCCAGTTTCCACACCACCCAAGAGGTAGGATCTTGGCACGTTAGGAGTGTTTTAACGTGTCTCCTTCTCCAGTAGCCCTCTGCACGATTTAAGGATCTTAAAGGGTGGAAAGCAGATACTCTGCTTCCCACTGAATTTGTTTGATTTACAACATCGTTCTTTTATCCCCCTCAACTCGCAAAACATCCTCCAAAAATATTTGTCTCTAATAAAACTGACTTTTTCAAATGGAAGATATATTAAGATGTTATATTTTAGCTCTAGGGGCAGCTTGCTAATGAGCTAATGTCAAGCGATTGGTAGTTAGAGGTCATGTTCAACACGCAGCAGCCACAGAGCAAGTGAAGAGACTAACTCAGTTTCCCCACCACCCAGGTGGTAGAGTCTTGGCGCGCTTTTTATTATAGTGAGTTCCCCCAGTGTAGGCCTTGTCTCACTAGCCGCTTTGTTTATTGTATTTTGCCCTATTCATCGCAAGTTACGGTGGTAGCCACTCCATATCAAAATTACTACCTCCCTGAATTATTTTGGTATTTATTTTTTTTACTTTTTTTGTGTCCCACTGTAAGTCTAGTCGTCACTTTACTAAGTGAAGCCCTTCAATGTGACGTAAAATCTTACAACGGGCTTTTCAAGTTTAATAAAAAAATCTTACACCCTGGTTTTACGGGTTTTAAGCCTACCATAGAGTGTACTATTCAAATAAACTGAATGAGGGCCTGGACTGTGACTCGAGGTCTTACGGGGTTTAGCCCAGCCCCAAGCTTCAGGACTGCCTCAAGACTTACGCGTTTTACGACTGCCTTAGAGAACAGTCGGATGATTTTTTATTAAATTTGGTCCGTCCTCACCTTGACAGTTCATGTCCTGGACTTACGGAGTTTAGGCCAGCCATAGAACACACATTCACACAGAGATATCTGTATTACATACATGGTTATAATGTTTAATGAAAAACGCTCCACTTACGTTTTGATACAGTATAATATTTTCCCAGACTAATTTGTCTGCAAAGTCATCAATAAATTGTTCTGACAAAGTCTGGTATTTACTTACTATTAACCAACAATCGAGATTAAAGTTAGGAGCCATTTCCCTCAGTATATCTTCGGAAAACTTCGTCCTTTTTAAAATCAAACCCCAGTTTACCCTGTGTTGGTAAATTCTAAACATATCTAGTGAAAAATTATAGAGGGTTGACAGTAGGTCCCATTTAACGTATCTGTCAAATTTCATAATAAAACTGACGGTCCCAACACAGACTGGAGCCTTCGGCTCCTTTGAGAGCATAGTCCAACTTTTCCTCCATGATGGTTAGAGACATCATTTCCAAACTAAAGTTTGGACAGTCTTTTATACTCTTGCTGTGCTGCTCTAAAGGCACACTTGAAGTTACAATTAGCGTGTATAGGTAATATACAAGCGTTTGAACAAGTATTTGAACAATCTTTCGGTGGTAGTTCAATCATGTTAGGATGAAATTCTTAAAAAATTTACATTTTCCAGCCCTTCACTATAAGTTTTAGTAAAAGGTTTACAAAGTGTACGATTTAAATTTTTATTGTATTATATACTGCCCTCTTCGCACTTTATTACGTGCAAGTGTCTGAGCAGCCATCTAGCTGATATTTGTTGTTTTTCATCAAGTGCACACTTGCAGTAAGGTGACTTAAAAACAACTTGTGTTTGAAAATGTTCACTTACTATTGCCATTTCTTAAACTATGAAGCGGTTATTATGTTCTGTAAAGGCGTAAAATTCAACTACCGCAGCCATTGACTCTATTAATTTCAAAATTTAATCTGTTAAAAATGTAGGAAGACGGACTGTTGAATCCCCCACAGAGATATTGTTTTATAAGGTCTTCCTCGTAAAACAAATCTCTCAACTCCAACTGGATTAGCGGAAGGTTGGATAGAAACTGCGCCCACTCACCCGAGTTAAGTGAAAAAGTGCTACTTGGGAGGTTGGGAGTAAACTGAGCCTGCTCTCCTGATTTAATTGTTAATGTACTTCCCAGGAAAACATTCGGTGTCCCAAAATCGATAACACTTAAACAACTTCTTTTTCGTTAATTTCCAAATAAATTTTATTATTATCTTTGAGGGTTTTGGAAATGTTATTAAAATTTCCACAAAACTGATTAAATAAATCAAATGACCAGTAAACTTAGTCGTGTCTTCCAACAATACCAACTCTTATTTTACATTTACAATAATGTTTCTGTAATCTTCCATGAAACCAAAGAGTATTTTTTTATGGAACTGTAAAAGTAAACTAGTTTGTTTATTGTGATCTACCTGGTCCGAACCAACAAGCATTTTCAATGCATTTGTTTCTTCTACCTCATTGACAGTAAATTGAATAGTTTTTAGTCCGCTCCACTACCATACCAGAAACTTCGTATCTAATATCTTCAAACAAGTACGCCATAGCATTATTATTCAGAGATACACCTGTAACTGTGCTACCTGCCTTTTTTTGCTGTAATTTTACTAAAAATATGCAGGGCACTTTCAAACGGTTTGTGTGTGTGATACTCACAGCTTGTAATAACATCGTTGTATTCGACTCCACCCTCAATTTCGAACATTTTGTAATTTTATTTAAAATCCTAAGGATCTTAAAAACTTTGTATTGCTCGATGTTAATACCTTGAGTGTTTTGGGTCTAATGACCTTTCTTGACACATTTGTTTCCCTAAATACTAATCCTATTGCTTCGTTTTAGGTGTAAGTGAAACGAAATTGTTTCGTTTCTAAAGTTTATTAACTGTCCTTGTTGATTTCTCAGCTCACAAGTAATGTAATTCAAAACTTGTACATTCACAGGTAAATAAATCGCGTTGTGGGGCGTTTCTATTATTTTGTAGCCAGGCGGGACTGACGGATTATTGTCGTGTATATGCCACGTTACATGTGACTCGAGTGACATTTACCGAGTTAATGTTAACTTCATTCTCAGACATGTGAGTTTTATTTGCTTCGTAGACAGCATTATTAAAGCCGAACAAGGTAGCGAGACTATTTTCTGTTTCAAAGTGAATGGGTTTGCTACAAGTAATTGCAACTTTCAAAGTACTATTGTTTGGTTTTAAACTGAATTGTACACCAGTTTTATTTAATTAACCAGAGATTATGTAATTCTCAAAATCTCTAATCTCGTAGGAGCCAGTCGGAATTTTTATTACAGAGTCCCCGTAGTGGAACGAGTCGTTTACATTTTCTTCTACATTCGGTATTGAGTTGTACGTTGTGAGATTGATCAAACCAATCTTCCATTCGCCTTTCGACAAATCGATCGAAGGAAATATGTCACAACTTAGCGTTGAACTCTGTCCACTAAGGCTAAACATTTTCAACGAGGAACTCTAAGCACAAGTGTCCGTAAAGTACTGAGTCAAAACCCTGTTGTCTTTGATTGTTATACTTTACAGTAATACTAGGACCCCAATACTTGATCAATTCCATAGGAGAACGCAAGTTACCAAAACTATCATACTATAACACATTATTACCACGTTTTTTATAACAAAACCAAAGTGTACCTTCCCCTTGTATACTGTCCAAATTAATAATTGCGCTTTCTTTCAATCTAGGTTTATTCTAAAGAGTGTCCCTCATGTAGACACCGCGAAAATTTGGAATATTCAATTTTTAAGCGTAATTAATGAGTTCGTGATTTGTGAGGGTGTGGTCAGGAATGTGACTATTTTGAAGTTTATTTCTTACAAGAACATTTCTTCTTATGTTTGGGTGCTTTTTTTAACACCTCTCCCTACCCAGTGTCTTATATATAAACACTTACCCTTCTTTTGCTTACGTGTTTTTCTCTTATGAGAGCCACCCAACTTTGCTTTTGCCTTCATGGCTGTTGTAACTGCCCAAGCTGCAGATTTCTTGCCTACAGATAAATCTGTAGCCTTAAACCTCTGCCAAGCTCGCTTGGCCAAGTCTTTCTCTGCTTGCGCTCTCCGCGCTGTGTCTGAATACTGGGGGTAGGCTATATCATAAGCCGTGCAGGCTTCGTCCAGACCATTTCTTCCCTTGTCACATCTGGCTAATCTCTTCTTTAATTTGGTCCCAGGACCACAGTACCTCTAACCTGGCAGGTGAGCTTCCCAAGGTTGTAGATCTATAAACTTGTTTAAGGCAGTCTCAGCAAATGTCCAATTCCTTCGAGAGTGCTAGACACAAGTCCTCTTCCACAGCGTGAAGTTTTCTTTTGATTCAGAATAGATGCTTCTATTACGAAGGATAGTTAAAGAATGAACAAATTATAGTATATTAGTCTATAAATACTCAACTATTCGGCGTTGTTTCTTCTGTAGTGAAAATTTCTCTAGGGGAACGTACTTGAAATATTTTGTCGTAGTTGAGAAAACTGAAGGTCTGGATTTACCCCTTTAATATGTTTAGATAACTCCATTCCAAGGGCTTTTATTGATTTCCAATTTTCCCAGTAGTTTTCGTCAATATTTCCTTTCAATTAGGTAGTTTTAGTAATTAGAAATGTTTTCGTTACTACATCACTGTCATCAATAGAATCGGCTACGTTAACGAGCTGTTATTTACTGAAACCCCAGCAACTACTGCTTATCAAAGGTGTTGGAGCATCTACATACTATTTATTTGCAGCGTCTTTACGTTCTTTCGGATCACTTAAATGAACAATCCGCTTGTTTTTAGCAAGAATACTGTCATCGACAAACAGGACACAGTTTAGACGTTTAACCTTCATGTTTACAGCATCACCTAGCTTGATGGCGTCGGCAACATTTTCCAGCCCTTTATTTTCAATATCAAAATTTCCTTCGGGTGTTAGTTTGAAACCTTCGCAGGTAGTTCTGTTTCGTATAGGTGTACTTGTCTCTTTAATCTGGAATATATCCCCACGTTGTGTTAGTCTAAGATATTGCCAACTGTAAATTGACTTCCTTTCCGATATCATTTTCAGAATTACTTTGGAAAATGTGATAGAATTTTAAACAATAACTGTGTTTACTCTCCTTAAAAAAAAAAAAGGATGGAACCAACAAGGTTCGCCACTTTCTATTTTGTAATGTACCGTTTGAAAGGTCTCGTCAATATGACCAAGGTATAAAGCTTTGCTATACAGTGAGGTCACATAGTCATACTCTCCTAGAGTACGATTGATTGTATAGTTTGCCAAATAAGAAAATTGTTTAAACTTTTTATTACTGTGCGAGTGTAATTTCTCGTAAAGAAACCTAAAATACGTGTCTGTAATGAAAGTAACTTGATCAATTGGTAAGGTAAGTAAAATCTGCATTTTAACCTCAATCGGTAAATTATCTATGTTTACTCGTCAAATCTCAAAGGACTAATGATTTGTATCGGTTATTGCTACCTCGTGATATAATTTTAGCTTCTTTTAACTCCTCTACGATATTTTGAATTTCGTTCCTATGGTTACCATTTCCTGCCTCTGTTTAGGCTATAATTAGTTTCAACCTATGGCATAACTCGTTCGAACTATCCCAATAGGAAATGTCACGTGATCCAACATTTTTTAGCCCTCTACCGCAAATTAGTTTGTAGAATAATACGGAAATTATATTTTTATATTTTATGGAATTTGTCGGTCGGTTAATGTGATTGTGATGTACATAACCTTTTTTATGCGCATTTATTTTTATAAGTACATCTTTATAGGCATCCAAGTCATCTTGTGTGTATAAATTTTCTTCGGGTTGCCTTTTAAATAATTTTGTACAGACCTTTGGTTCCTATGTACTGTACAATATTCAAATGATTGTTTTCTTCGTTGTCGAATGTAAGCAGTTGATTATCAACCATTAATTTATCACCGTCTATATGTGGCCCATAAATATTGCATATTTTTTTCTTAACACCGGCCTCGTCTTTCAAAAGTTTTAACATGTATTTTTGTGTGATGGGTGCGTTAAATGTCTCTAAAACGTACTGCGAAGCCTCGTGAAACTTTGCAGGATTTTGAATTAATTGACTAACTGAGGGTAGGGAGGAAGATGTTTCAAAAATTTGCGTGTCTTGAACAAACGACGATCCTTTAGGCGTAGACATGTGGTCTGGCTTACAATTATCTTGCTTGTCCACACTGAGGTCCATTCGTTCCTCCTTTGGTTCAGTTTTTATTTCGTACTCTATTCTCTTTCTAAGTTCAGTCAAAATTGGTTTTTACTGTTTTTCTAGTGTTTGCTCGGTATACATGTTGCACAACTTAAAAGCACGATATTTGTGGTGAACAGCATTTTGCAACTGTACAATTGTTCTCGTAGGATATTGATTTTTGTTGTTTCGTGACATGTTTATAAATGATTAAAAATGTTCAAAGTTCGTTCTTTTGTGTAATAAAGACTTTTACGTAAAGAATATCAAACAATGACCAGATATTACTCGAGGACGCGGGTAATCATAGCCACTAATGTGCTCTAAAAGCACCGGACGTATAATTCTTTCAACATCTTGGATCTTTGACGGTCTCTATCCTCTGTCATTGGGAATACAAAACACAGTAACTCTGTCATTAAAATGAACCTTTTTCTTTACCATTACGGTAATTCAACTTGTCTAAGAATAATGCCTTTTTTTTGTGTCTTCTAATTAATCTTAATACTTCCACTAGGGAAACTTTATTACCGAGTCCCTTGTAATATGTCTGCGAGAGGTCAGACACTAGAATGAGTACTTTTTCGTTTTTATCTTTAAATTTATAGGTTCGTTTGGAACCACCTCGCCACTCAGGTACTTCACCTATAGTATAGATGTCATTAACATTAGACTTTTCCATAAAAGACATTAACTTATTTAACGATCTCTTTGCGTTAACTATGTGTAGTATGTAAGAGTGTAATAACCAAAATTCATCCAAGTTTGCTGATGTAAACTCTCTCCACTTATTAAGAAGTTCACGGTCAGTGACTGTGTATACTCCAGTATTGTTTAAAGTAATTCCGAATTTAGAACAATGTAACGAGACTGTAGGCAACAGTGTTTTAAGAAAATCAACTGTAAATTATCCTTGCGCTAAATTATTCACAGCTGGATACGGTTTACCTCTCGGACCTGTGGGTAGGTTGGGTGGTTGAAGGGTAAACGCTACGTTATATGCTACAAATATGTGAAACTTTGAATTGATTGCTTTATTAGAAACTTTAAGTGGAGATCTAATTGGAATAGTTCTCTCTATTAGTACGATACACAGTGGCGTGCGTTATTTTACAACCATATTCTAACATTTTTAAGTAAATCTGCGTGTGGTTAATACCACCATGATCTGTTTCAAGAGTAGATACAAATATATCGGAGAACGGTCTAAATCTTGAAATCATATTTTGAGGCTGTCGAACCGTACAGTTTAACATTTTCTTGTCATAAAACACTAACTGAATGTATAGACTTTTTTCCTTGCACTCACTTAGAAACATTTCCCAAATGTTACGATTATAAATAAGCTAGATCACTTGAGGATATCATTAATAGTACAACCGCGAATGTTTGTAAAATTGTATTTTTACGAGTATGTCTCAAACACCTGTTGTTAAATTTATTCAACTTTTTATTACAATAATTTCCACAAAATTTGTTTCCATCCTTGTAGTACTTTGTGCATAAATTTGAACTTATGCGCGTCTTTTCCTTACACTCTGGTTACTTAAACTGAGCTAGGTCATTATAAAAGTAGAAGCGTACCATTTTGTAGCCGGTCACTTACTGTTGTTGTAGATTAAAGTTGGTTGTATTTATATTATGAGACTAAAAACTTGTCAAAACCAACGCTGTATCTCCCTTTATCTATATCGTAATCCTTACTTATACAAATAAAACTGTAATTATCTTTCCAAGCTAAAGCACACATTTCTTTAAACTTTTCAAAAGTCATGTCCGTATTTACATGTTCATTGTACACATGTTTGAGATTTGTTTCGTCCTGTTTGAATACAATAATCAAGTTTGTATTATCTCTCACTAACTGTTTGGGTATCCTACTGTAAGTTTGTCCTATATAAAAGGAATCAATGTTTTTATGTCGGCCCATGGTAAAGTAGTTGCGTATATTATCGTGTTTTTCACACACAATGTCAAAAATCATAATAGAGTTGTTTTTTACTTTTTTATCTGTTAAGACTTTAGTGTTTTGATCAAATACAAAGTATCCAATTTCCTTGGGTAAAACAAACACTTTTTAAAAATTGATACTTAAGTTGGTGTAGGGACTTTGAGAAAATGTAAACATTTTCAAACCTTAATCCGTTTGAATCGAACAACATGTTGAAAACAACGTTTGTTTTGCCACAATTACTAGGTCCAGCCACTATACACCTTATAGTGGATGGTAATAATGGTCCATGTCTAATGCCACTACCTGTGCGTATAATGTACATGTCAAAGTTTTCAAATGGTAGGTTAGTCGTCTGTTCAACAACACGCATTGTCACGGAATGATTGACAATTGAACACTGAGTAATTTTTATACAAGTTCATTCCTTTTTATCCACGTTGCGTGTTTACCATCGTACCCTACCACTTTACAAGTAATTTGTCTCCTTTTTTCCTTATTACTTTTTCTACCAAGTATACATAGTCTGTTTTGGATTTCTGTAGCTCTTTTTGTAGAAACTTCCTCTAATAACATCACCGGTATGGTCTTTGAGGATGAAGTTGTTGGGATAGTAGGTAGGACTTTGTACACAGTAAATATCTCATTAGTCTAGCTGGGTAGGTATCCTTTGTCAAACACTTTTTTATACTTGCTTATTCTCTTTTTATCACCTACCTTAAAACGTACCTTTTTGTCTACAATCTTGTATTTTTGTATGTTTCCATTAATGTTTTTTCTGACTATGTTTTCATTTCTTTTGTTCACATGATTTGGAGCCATGCCAATGGTTTTGTGTATTCTTGTATTGTACTCTTCCAACAGGGAAGGTAGTACTTTGACCCACTGATACTTACTTTGCTCTGTGAACTTTCGCCACATTAATGCTTTAAGACTGCGGTTGAACCGCTCTAGGATGGACGCCTTCTTGTTACTGTAGCTCGAGTAATGATTTATACCATAGCTATTCATTAAATTTGTAAATCCTACATTGTAAAATTCTCTACCCGCATCAGTTTGTAAGTGTTTCATTTTATTCGACCTATATATGGTTGTAATGGTTTTAACAATGTCTGGTCCAGTCTTGTCTTTTAATGGAACAGCAAAGGCGTATTTGCTAAAACAATTTATTATTGTTAAGTGTAACTTGTACCTTTGGTTTTGTTTAGAATAGAGTATCATTTTAACCAAGTCCGCTTGTAGCAAGTCTTGTATTCCTTTAACTTCTACAGGTCTAGTAGGGAATCGTTTTGTAACTGAAGCATGTAGCTCCCTTGCTATCTGCTCTCTTACACTCATAATGGAAGAATGGAAAGGTTTAGGTAAAGTTTAACAATTAATTTGGTTTCTTTTGTGTATGGAGCCCCATCCTCGCTGCATACGGTGGCAGTCAACCGTCTATTTACTGCTTCCTGCCAATTCTAAACCCTTTCACACACCCTGGACCTATGGATAATATCCAGCAATAGAGTGTACTTTCACACACTTATTCAGTCATACCTGACAAGCACTCACATTCGCTATTGGATACGGGTTTTTACACCCCAAAGCCACATTCTTAAAGTTGCTTGAAAGATACCACAAGTACAAGATTAACAAACTACGTACCGTTAGTGTCACAGTCAGCTGATCCATCTCATTCAGGCCGTAAAAGGGTTTAGTTATTTTCACAAACACCAGTGAACTGAATTAAAGGTAGGCCATTAAAAACTTACAGTGTGGGGAGAATTTTATATGATCAACAAATGGAACATCAACCTCTTCCCACCTACCAACTTCGAAACCACATGAGAAACAGCGAACTACGTTGCTATAATTTAAATACTAAAAGCCAGCTTTTACCATTACATTAGGATCGAGGAAAGGTACTTGCCAATTTAGGAAGGTGTTCAGCCTCGCATTTTCAAAGTGATACTGTGGTGGGCCGAATTTTTTGCAAAAGTAAATTTGTATCAAGTACTGCTCGATTGATTTTGGAAGGTCTAATTGTTTAATTTCAAATAATATGTCAAAGTTTTTACAAAGTTCCACTGCAGCAAGAGAAGCAAGTGAACCAATTGGTGCCATTAGTGTAAGTGACGCAATAAGAACAGGATGCGGAAAAGGATAGAGTGGTGGGGAAAGGGAGTGGTGGTCATTCATGGAGAGGTTGGTGATAGAGAAAAGATTTTATGAATTTCATCAACGTTTAAAAGTTTGGTTTATTATTGATGTATTATTTTTGTGTGCTTGTATTATTATGATTTTTTTATTTATACTGTGGTTCATATTTTATAAGGTAAGTTTTCATTTTATATATATTTCTTTTTAATTTTTATTTATATTTTTATTCTAGTTTTGGTTTTTTTGTAGTGTAGTAGTGATCGTGTTCTAAAGCTCGTTTTTTACTAATTAAATGGTGACCATATGCTAGTGTGTTGATGCCATTTTAAAAATGTAAATTTTGTCATCAAAAGGGGACAGTGATAATTTTGAAATATTTTGTGTGTAATTGTTATGTTTTTCACTACAAATGTTTACAGAAAATGTAGTTTTTAACGCATGGTTAAGCAAACAATCCTTGTACAATTGATGTTTTAGGTTTTTTACCTAAAACATAATGGTGACCATATGCTAGTGTGTTGATGCCATTTTAAAAATGTATATTTTGTCATCAAAAGGGGACAGTGATAATTTTGAAATATTTTGTGTGTAATTGTTATGTTTTTCACTACAAATGTTTACAGAAAATGTAGTTTTTACCGAATGGTTAAGCAAACAATCCTTGTACAATTGATGTTTTAGGTGTTTTATCGCTACTCGGGGGACGCCTTTAGCCACCTTCTTCTTTTCCTCTATATCTGAATTTAGAACAGAGTAGCATTTCGCTCTCAAGCCAATTATTTCCCTAGCTAGATTTCAGTTTAACTCGTCTTTAAATTTTCATAACACTATTTTATTTACATTACTTTAGCATGGGTGGCTAGTTGGGTAGTCAGAGGTATCAAACAGATGTAGTTCGTTTTTCATGTCTGTATAGACATCCGGATTATAAACATTGTAAAAGAGGGAGTCTGTGTCAGTCATACAAAGTTTTATGATTTTCCCGTACCTTGTTATGGCCCAATTGTAGTGAAAATTCTACATGATTATTTATATATTTCCAAGACTGTGAAACCAACATAGATAGGTCTGTTTAAGAAAATTGTTTGTTTTTCAAAGCTAGCCCCATAATATCTTTATTGTAAGCAAAGAAAGTCTTGAGTCTAGGACTTGCAGTCCATTTTACAAATGGTTTTTTATTATTTACAAGTTTAAAATCATAGCGTGTACTAACAATTTCCAAAGATTTACCTACGTAGAATTGTTAATTAGTTTAAAAAAGTCTTTTTCAAAATTATTTTTAGCTTCTTTTCTTCTTAGGGTATTAAAATCAATAAATGGGGCTAGCCCAGGGGACTGTTTAAAACTAAGTACTCTGTAAATTTAGGTCAGTACCAGTCCCAGTTGTAAGTAAAGTTTCAAGTTTCTGTAATGTAATACGTACTTTGTCTTGTCAGAGAGATTAGCCAGTAGTTTTTCAGTCTTGGGTGGTTTGTAGTTCAGTTCGTCAAGTAAGTTTTTGGAGTTCGGGGAAAGCATGTCATCAGTCACTATTTTTCGTTCGGGGGCTAGTGGAAAGTCAGAATTTAAGTCGTGTAAGTGGTCAGGGTAGTGGAGGTCCACTTCTAAAATATAACCTATGTCAGAGTCGTCGGGTACTTTTGTAAAGTCAATGTCTTGAGGGTGTATCCACTTAAAGTCAGACTCTGGGAGTCTATCTGAAATACTTGTACCGTATAAATTGTTACAGTCAAGGTAAAGTAAGTAGTTGCTGGGTTTTGTGTTGTCATAGTCGGGCAAGTAGGGATTATTGGCCTGGGCGTACCGGTTAGGTATCATAGAGACACCACCCCGGATCCCAGTCTCAACAAACATGTGCTGGTCTATGTCTGTAATTAATTCAAGACGTACGTCTGTCATTTTGAGCATAGAGTTCCAAGCCAGTCTGAGGGCAGAGTAGACGTTACATGGGTCAATACCATTGTATGTCGTACTGGTGTTTCTAAGGTTTTCAAACACGTTGGCAAGTAATAGTACGTCAGTCAATAAGTACAAGTTATGGTACTGTTTTATAGTAGTAAGTTCAAAAGTAGCCCATATAGTTTGGGCGTATGTGTAGTCCTCGTCCGAAATAGGCGTTTGTGTCAAGTCATTGTAGAACGTCTCCTTGCGAGGAGGTTGGGTTTCCTTAAATTTAGTTACGTCTGTCATGTAAGTGTATGGAAAGACGCCTTCGCGTAGAATTAAGTCAGTATTAGGCATACACTGCCTTAAAATTTTGAATTGGGAAGCCCCGACAGAAACTAAATTGGATACAAGTG
This sequence comes from Stictocephala bisonia, assembly GCA_035578905.1. NCBI lineage: Eukaryota > Metazoa > Arthropoda > Insecta > Hemiptera > Membracidae > Stictocephala > Stictocephala bisonia. The sequence goes on from JAQJVL010000794.1 coordinate 108,484, forward strand.
TATCCAAAGAGGTGTTGAGGAATTGGAGCGAGTCCAAAAATTGTAAAGACTCAAGGGTGACTGAAATGTACCGCTCACTAGTTGTAGCGATATATGACAGTTTTTCTTTTTTGAACTTGCCTAACACTTGGATCAAGTGGTGGCAGTCGTATCCTCGCAAGTTGTGGAAAAACACTGGTATGTGTTTAGGAACTTTACAGTTTAGATTGCAATCGTTGTGAGCAGGTCCCAAGAACTCACCTGTTAGGTGATTATGGTTAGCTACTTTTCTCCATCTAAAGGTTCTAGACAAAGGTGACATTTAGTTGTAATTATGAAAATAATTTGTCTTGTGGAGACATATTAATTGGAATGTTTTTATTAATAATTGTTAAAGAGTTCCTCAGACTCCTCAATCAAACAATTTATAAATGTGTCTAAAACATCAGGACCGCTGTTGACATTGGGTTGTTTTACTAGCTTGCCATCACTGTCAATGATTACATAGTAAAAGCCAGAAGGGACGTGATGGGAAGTGTTTGTCGTATTTGAAGTTGAGGGGTCATTTAGTGTAGTAGAGATAGGTACAACAAAGGACTCAAAGTTACAGTAAATGTTGAATGGGACTTTGTTAGTTAGAATATAGTTCGTAAAGGACATCTATTTTTCGTCTACAGTAGGAAGCCTAGTCTTCTGTGAACCATCTGGTGAACATAAAGGTAAGTGGTTAGTAAGTCGTAGTTGGGAAGAAAATCTGTGTAGACAGTAGTTGCAGTAGTAAGAAGTATTTTCGTGTTTAATCAAGTGAGCTTAACGTTGAGACAACTTAGTAATCAAACAGTAGTGGGAGGTAGTGTCAGAAGTCAAAAGTAACAAGTTTACGTGGTGAAGTCTACATTTTTCTTTGGTTATACGTAAAGGGTAAACTTCGGCTTTTTCAAATCCAAAGACGTAGACTGACAAAGTGGGATTTAATTTTTAAAACCTATCTGTCATAATTTTTACAGGATAGCTAATACTAGACATATTTACATTACATTCCAAGGATTTATAATAAATAATATTTCTATTTCGATCGGGATATAACTGAGCAAGTACAGAGTAGAGGACTCATTTATTATCGTTATTTTTTATGTTTACTATTCCCATAGTAGGGCGAGCCATTTTTTAAGGGGTGGGTACGTAAGAATAGGCGTACAAGGGTTGGAATTTAACAATGAACAGATCCAGGCGTAAAACATTTTCAAGTACCCACCCACCTACCCACGCTTTCTAAAATGTTGTCGGTACCTTCAGAGTATTGAATATCTAGAGAGTCGGAAAGCGACAAAGGACGAGTTTTACCATGAAAGAAGGGAATTTTAGTAATTTATTCGCTATTTATAATTTTGTAAAATTTAATGTGAACAGAAATATACAATTTAATTCCCCCGAGCCTGTTTAAGTTTTTAATTATTTCAGACATAATTTTGTTTTTATTTTCAGTCAGAACAGTAAGGAGATCGGAACCTTAAGTATCAAATCAACGGGAAATGGTTACAAGGTTGCGGTTTATGTCAAAGGATCCCATCTTTGGCAATTAAATAAAGCACAAAGAACAAAGGTCAAAATATTGATACTGTATACGGAAATTATTCTCGGTATATCACTTTTGAAATACCGTACAGAGAACGGTGTCCAAAATATAAAATAAACGATAAAATACAAGAATAAAGTTAATGTATTTATGATGAGAATATTTGTATTTAATATCAAGTATTATTACTGAATCAGTTAAACAATTGCAAGTAGGAGCAAAGTGAACACACGTCTGATTGAACAGAGCACAAGAGCAAGAGTGTGACAGATTGAGTGTAGCAGTCTGTAAAGTGGGGAGGGAGGGGAGGGGGAGGGGGCAACTATTCAGAGCGTAGCATTTGGGTGCCCATGCGTGTTAAGGTCAACCTTGAGTGTTGCGCGCCTGTCACAACAGGAAAACCACTAACATACGGTCTGTGCAGATATAATCAGTTGTGTTCTGGCACATAGAGTATAACATTTTTATAGTGTATAGTTGAATTATTTTAGTATAAAAATGGAATTCAGAGTTAAATTTAAGAAGGGGAAATACCACCAGGGACTTATTCTTGAGTTCGGAAGGCACCATCTTTAATAAGAGAGCCGTATATAAACTAAGATGCGCTTGGTTTTAAAGTAGTTATAAGTGTTGCCACCAGGTGCGCTGTGACATTTGTTATAGTGTATATATGAAATAATGCATTTGTTATAGTGTATAGCAGGGAATTACCACGAGGTTGGTACCGGCCTCCAACTGCAAACTAGGTTAAGTGTATTTTATATAGAATAGCGTACGAAGGTAGCCGACGGTCGCCGGAAGTACCCAAAAGTATTTATTATAGTACAGATATAACAAGGGAAATTCCACAATCTTTGAAAAAACAGTACATTTTATATAGTATAACGAGGGAATTTGCAGGGAATTCGGGAATTTGGAGGTAAATTTAGGGAGGGAAAATTCAAACAGGATTGGTAGCACTGTAGGCCGGCCGCCATTATGGGTCACGTGACCTAAAGATGCCCGAAGGTTGCCACCATCTTGAATCCTAGAGCCGAAGATACCCGAGAGTGAGCCTAATACCATCACTAATTGTCTACTCATGTGGTGAACGTGATGGGATCTCCATCCGAAGGCCAAGATAGTTGGTGAGCATAATTAAGCGTGGATGTATTTTTATCTGAAGGATTAAAAATTTGTTTTAAAACAAGTTTGCATAGTTTAACCACTTATTAATTCAAATAGAATGGAACATGATTTAGCATGATTAAGAAAACATGATTAATAGTTTTGATTTTCCTGTTAGGATAACCCCTTACTAGGACGTATTACCTACAGAATTAATGTTACACTTACTCCTACAAAATATGCAGTGCACTTAACAAAGTCAGTATGATAGTAGCCGTTGTGATATTTCATTGGTAGGTATTTAGGAGGCCCCGCGAGCTGAGTTCGATAGCAGGTAGAAGTAGAAGAGAAACACCGACTTTGCAACGTCCCATGGTGAGTTTTCGTCAAATGGTGAGTCGAGGGTGTGGGAAGTCACGTGACAGGATCCAATATGGCGGCCCGGGATCCAAGATGGCGGCCCCTAGTCCTGCCAACATGTTGGCAATTTTCCCTCCCAAAATTTCCTTCAAATTCCCAAGTTTCCCTCAAATTCCCTTTTTGCACTATATAAAATACACTATTAGCCTTGTTATACTATATAAAAGACACTCAAACAGTTTATATTGTATTGCATGCGTATCTGTACACGTTTACCAAATTTGAGCGAAATCGGACGGTAAATAACGAAACTAGATCCGGAGTGGTTGGGGTAAAGATAAGTCCAGAGACGACATATACATAATACAAACAGTTCATATTGTATGGCATGCGTATCTGTACACGTGTACCAAATTTGAGCGAAATCGGACGGCAAATAACGAAACTAGATCCGGAGTGGTTGGGTTAAAGATAATTCTAGAGATGACATATACATAATACAAACAGTTTATATTGTATGGCATGCGTATCTGTACACGTGTACCAAATTTGAGCGAAATCAGACGGTAAATAACGAAACTAGATCAGGAGTTCAGTGCATGTATGGGTGGGCGGGTGGGTCAATACCACAGTGCGTGTATGGGTGGACGGATGGTTCAATAGTTAAGTGCGTATATGGCTGGGCGGGTGGGTCAATACCTCTGTATGTGTATGGGTGGGCGGGTGGGTCAATACCTCTGTATGTGTATGGGTGGGCGGGTGGGTCAATACCTCTGTATGTGTATGGGTGAGCGGGTGGGTCAATACCTTTATATGTGTATGGGTGGGCGGGTGGGTTAATACCTTTGTATGTGTATGGGTGGGCGGGTGGGTAAAGATAAGTTCAAAGGTATTATTTGTGGCAACATTTTGTAATGGGTAGGTCGGAAATGGCGTACACCGGTGGCCCTCAGAGACTTTCGGGGGTCGAAAAAAATTTTCAAGGCTCTAGGATACACCGTTTTCGAGATATAAGCAAAGAACCACTTTTTTAAGGGAAATGTATTTACTGTTTCGGAGAATATCCTCGGGATGTTCCGGAGATTGTCGGGAACCTTCGGCAATCGTCGAGGTCCTGTGTAAGCAGATCAGTCGGCGATCAGTTGTCTACGAGCCTTCGAGCGGAAAGTACTATTCTCTCCTGACTCCCTGATTCCTGCCTGCGCAGAACTTCTCTGTTGGTGAGTATTTAGAAAATATACGGTCGGTGTTAGAATCAGGCCTTGAGTCCTTGTGATTCGGCCAGTTTTAAACACCGATCAGTCCTTTAGTTAACTTTGCAAGGCTAAAGTTTGCTAAAGGACTCGCGGGGGATTCCGTGAGAGTGGTGGGACGCACTCTCGGCCAACTTCGACTTGGCAGCGGATACCCGGGTGGGGCCAGCGTGTGACGCACTGGCTTTTCCTCATAAGGCATCTGCCGTTAGGAGTCGTCACTAGGTTCCCTTAGCTTGCTTTTACCCTCCCCAGTGCCGTGTTAGAACACCGATGTGTCTAACACTAAGCCACTTTCTGGTCTCGTAAATTTTTTCTCATGATAACAATTTCAATATACAGACATGAACTTTGACGCTTTCGTACAGAATCAGTCAGACGTCTGAAACATAACCTCACTTTTTGAGACTTCATTTATTGTTAAGTCCGGAACATAACCTCACATTTTTGAACTTAGCAGACCCTAAATGTACAATATTCAATTCTTTTTTAATTCCTCAAGTAGACAAATTACTAACATAACCTCACTTACGACCTAAAATATAGCAGGATCTTTTGTTATATTTTGATTAACGTAGTAGCATCTAATAAAATAATATTTTGATTCACGTAGTAGTAATATATATATTACGATAATTTCAGGTCAAACCTCATTCAGTCTCAGACTTTTGAACGAGACACATCTAGCAGCTCCGCTATTTACAACGCATCTATTGCAACCGTATAGTAAGTATGCATAACCTATAAATTCATTTTTCTCTCTAGGAACATAACCTAACTTATCTTATTTTCACCAAGATATTGAAAAACATTTTCTACAGGGATTTATAGTATTATACATACCCAAGTAGATAGATATTGAGAGTTTTACGATATTGTGTTTCATTCGTTGCAGATCATCATGAATCCCAACCAGATTGCATGCCCCAGATGCAGCAAGACCATGTCCAAGGCGCACATAGCTCGCCACCTCAAGAGCTGCACTGGGCCTACAACAACCCGGGAGCCTCAACGTCCCTGTACGACTTGTGGAGTCATTATAACTCTCTCCAACCACAGCCGGCACCTCAAGAAGTGAGGTAGCAGTAGATCATCTGATCGGAGGAAAGCAGCTTCGTATCGAAGAGATCGAGAAGGCGTTCCGGGGGAGGATGAAAACCTACTCCGTCGTCAATCGGCCCGGCATTAAGGATCCAGCTGGATTCCTCCGACAAGCCAGTGAGCTAATCACGGCAAAGATTGCAGAAAACTTGAATGCAGAGAACATCAATACGCAAGTAGTTTTCATCGCTGAGTATAAGAAGCCAGTAGGCGATAACGATGAGAGGAAGGAGATGAATTTCAAAACAAAAAACGCCATCATCCTTCCCACCACCAACATTGTAAACTATCTAGAAGACGTCGAGGGGAAGCTTCTTAAGGAAATGGACGAGTTCTACGCAAAAGTTTCTGGCTGGACCCTCAGCAAGATCATCTCCCTGGAACTGAGAATCAACAACTACAAGCCTCTTCGTGGATCAACATACAGTGAACTACCAAAGAAGATTGCAGCTAAACACGCCGTGCTCAATATCAATAATAATGAAAACAAGTGTTTCCTGTAGTCTGTGCTAGCCGCACTTCACCCTATTCACTGGAAAGACCAACCTCATCGCGTTCAACACTATCTACCCTATAAGCACGACTTTGACCAATTCCTTTAAGGCATCACATTCCCCATCAGCCTCGACCACGTCAAGTTATTTGAGAAGAGGTCTGGGATCTCCATCAATGTCTACTCCTACGATGAAAAGTTCGTAGTGTACCCGCTGCTGGTCACGGATAGGGAGCAGCAGAAACACATCGACCTGCTGTATATAAAGGACAAGAACAACACCCACTACTGCCTAATTCGAGATCTCGCCAGATTAGCTGGCCGGCAAATTACAAACTACCAACACAGAACATGGATATGTCGTAGGTGTCTACAGCACTATGGAGGAGAAGATCTGCTAGTCTCACACATGGGATACTGCAACGTTCAAGAAGCTGTTAGGATTGAAATGCCTAAATAGGGCAGCAAAATCAAGTTCGAGGAAGGGAATAGAACGATGAGAGTACCCTTCGCTGGATACGCCGACTTCGAATGCATGCTGACCGCCATTTAGGAGGAGGAGGATGAAAGGATGGACGAGGATGGAGCAGCAAAATCATATACCAAGCAGTATCAGAAGCATGAGGCTGTAAGTTTCTGCTACTATATTGTCTACGCTGATGATCACTACGGAGAACCTGTTAAATACTTTGGATCCAATGCATCACAAGTTTTTGTCGACAGTCTGTTCAGAGAGTCGAAGAAAATTGCTCACCTATACTCTTCTGCAGCAGCCAAACCGATGGACCTAACTCCAGAAGATCTCACTACCATCGCCAACTCTACAATCTGCCATATTTGCAAGATTTTACTGACCCGGAAGACTACAAAGTCAGAGACAACGACCATCTTACTGGAAAATTCAGAGGCATCGCTCACAACACCTGCAATCTCAAGTTCCGCAAACCTAATTTTATTCCAATCTTCATCCACAACTTGAGTGGCTATGACACACATCTTTTCATAAAAATGTTCGGACTCAATGACGAAACTATTAGCGTCATCCCCAATAACAAGGAGCGATACTTTTCCTACACCGTAGAGATTGAGGGAGGAGTAAAACTACGGTCCCTTGATTCTTGCCGCTTTATGATGTCCAGCCTCGACTCACTGGCGAAGAACTTAACGACACCACAATTCCACGAAACATAAAAATTCTACTCTGGAGAGAAACTACAACTACTCATCAAGAAGAGTATCCACCCCTACGACCATATGGACTCCATGGAAAAATATCAGCTCACCAACCTACCAGAAAAGAAGGACTTTTACAACAGGCTAAACAAGACGGATATCAGAGATGCAGAACACGAACACGCTCAGACAGTATGGAATACATTCAAAATCTCCAACATGGAAGAATACACTCTCCTGTACAACCAGACGGACGTTCTGCTTTTGGCGGACATTATGGAGAACTTTAGAGACGTTTGTATGAACACCTACAAGCTCGACCCAGCATGGTATTTCACCGCTCCCGGACTGGCAAGGAGTGCAATGCTTAAAACTACGAGAGTTGAACTGGATCTTTGACCGACAATTAACTGGATCTGTTGACTGACAATGAAATGCGGCTGATGATCGCCCGAGGTATTCGAGGAGGAATATCCCAGTGTTCCAACCGTTATGCAAAGGCAAACAACCCCTATATGGAGGATTATGACATGGACAGGCCTACTACTTACTTCACATATCTCGACGCCAATAACTAATATGGATGGGCTATGAGCCAGCCTATGCCTCATGCAGACTTTCTATGGGCGCACGATCCTGAAATTATTGACATCATGAGCATACCGGATGACGCTCCTAGAGGCTACATCTTCGAACTGGATCTAGAGTACCCTCGAGAGCTCCATGACACCCATTCGGACTATCTATTGGCACTAGAGCAGTGCATTCCTCCAGGCTCCAAGAACATGAAACTCCTACTCACTCTCTTCAACAAGGAGAAATATGTTATTCACTACCGAAACCTAAAACAGTACATCTCCCTTGGCTTGCGGTTGAAGAAAATCCATAGAGCTGTCAGCTTTATGCAAAGTACTTGGCTAAAAGCTTACATCGATTTAAACACCAACATGAGAATCAAAGCAACAAACCAATTTGAGAAAGACTTCTATAAGCTGATGAACAACTCAGTCTTCGGTAAAACTATGGAAAACATATTAAACAGAGTGGATATCCGCCTCACCACCAAGGAAACACAAGCTGATAAGTGGATGGCGCAGCCTAATTTCAAGAGCCGTACCATATTCACAGAGCACCTTGCTGCAGTCCATATGAGTAAGACACGTCTGTTGTTCAATAAGGCTATATACGTAGGCATGAGCATCCTGGACGTTTCTAAGTTGTTGATGTATGAGTTTCACTACGATGAGATCAAGAAGAAATATGGTGAAAAAGCGCAACTCCAGTATACGGACACAGACTCGCTTACATATATGATTGAAACAGTTGACTGGTATAAAGACATGAAGGAGATGATTCATCTATTCGACACCAGCGATTACTCCGACCCCAACCGTTTTGACATTCCAAGAGTTAATAAAAAAGTGTTGGAGGTGATGAAGAATGAGCTTAGCGGACGTATAATGTTTGAGCACGTGGGGCTATGCTCTAAAATGTACGCTAGCCGGTCTGAAAACGGAGAAGCAAAGAAGGCAAAAGGAGTCAAAAAATCTGTAGTAAAGAATGAACTAGAGTTTTCTGACTATAAGGAGTGCCTCGATAAATTCTGCCTCCTCTACAGTACTGTGGATGTTACGTTGGATGACGCTTTGGAGAGAAATAAAAAGTATAAATCCTGCCAAGTGAATAGAACAATGAATCTAATTAGGAGTCACCGCCATGAACTGTACAGCATAGAGCAAAATAAAATAGCGCTTTCAGCCTACGATGATAAGCGTTTCATTTTGGAAGGAGGCATAAAGACCCTGCCATGGGGACATTATTCCATCGATGAAGAAGCAATGATTGACCGAGCCGTCTTAGACGCGCTGATTGTGGAGTAAGGAGATGGGTGGGAGCACAAGAGTGCAGGAGGTGGCAAATAGAAGAAGGTCGGCTACCACTTTCCGCAGCGGGGAGGGGCTGCGGAATCCCGTAAAAGCAATGACCGAATGTATTGACTGATTCGGAGAATATCCTCGGGATGTTCCAGAGATTGTCGGGAACCTTCGGCAATCATCGAGGTCCTGTGTAAGCAGATCGGTCGGCGATCAGTTGTCGTCGAGCCTTCCAGCGGCAAGTATTATTCTCTCCAGACTCCCTGATTCCTGCCTGCGCAGAACTTCTCTGTTGGTGAGTATTTGGATATCATCATGTACGGAGAATACAACGCTACTACTGAACAAGCACCCATCCTGGACGGTGACTGCAACCTAGTCGTCAAGCAGGATCCGTGGGAACTCTACAAGGACTTTATGTGGCTAGAACATGATATTAGTAAAAGATGGCATGCTCAACCACGTAACGAATATGAATGTCAATGGTACGAAGAGGACATGAAGTTTATGCGTGAAGAAAACCCGATAATTAGACAGCATTGGGAGTCGATAAATTCTGAACAGAAATATCACCAGGCATACCTCGCCACTGTGGATTGGATGGACCTAAAGAATTTTGTACGTGGAATCCATTACAACAGGGAATGTCGTAAGAGAAAACTTGCAGATGTAGAAATGGAAAAGCACATAGCGCAAGAAAAGAGACTGCAGGAAAAATTTCATACTTTGGTTTCCTTCGCCTTTTATGAAAAATAAAAACAACTCACTTAAGAAAGCACAGACGTGCAGGAGGTAGCAAATAGAAGAAGGTCGGCTACCACTTTCCACAGCAGGGAGGGGCTGCGGAGTCCCTTAAAAACCAATAAATATTTTGGTTTACAAAAATCTTAATCAGTTATAAATTGAACACAATTCAATCCAGTTATGAATGTGATAGAAATCATCGCCAAAGAGCTACACGCTCCGGCCAGAAGAACATTTCCCACCAGACCTGTGGAAGTCAAAGGAGTAGACGATCTGTATCAGGCTGACTTGGTGGAGATGATACCATACTCAAAGTTTAACAAGGGCTACAAGTACATTCTCACAGTTATCAACTGCTTTACCAAATACGCTTACGCAATACCAGTCAAGGACAAGTCTGGACAGGAAATCGTCAAGGCTATACAACCTGTTTTGGAGGAGAATCGGATGACGCATCTGCAAACCGACATGGGAAAAGAGTTTTACAACGCTGGATTCGCCAAGCTAATGAAGAAACACAACATTAATCATTACTCTGTGTACAGCGAGAAGAAGGGAGCCATAGTGGAGAGATTCAATCGTAGTCTCAAGTCTCTAATGTGGAGAAAATTCACAGAACTGGGCAACTACCAATTGATTAAAATCCTACCCGACCTGTTGGAAGAGTACAACACGAGAAAACATAGAACAATTGGCATGGCACCTTTTGAGGTGAACAAAAAGAACGAAGATTTGGTCAGACGAAACATAAACAAGAATAGACAAAAATATAATAAGAAGGAAAAGATTGAGTTCAAAGTGGGTGACAAAGTAAGGATAAGCAAGTATAAAAAGGTTTTCGATAAGGGATACCTACCCAACTGGACAAACGAGATTTTTACTGTGGAAGCGGTGCGTCCAACTGTACCGACTACGTATCACCTAAAGGATTACCACAACAACATGCTTCAAGGAAGCTTTTATGGAAAAGAACTGCTCAAGACCAGACACGGAGACGTATACCTGGTGGAAAAGGTGTTGAGGAGAAAGGGTAACAAAGTGCTGGTTAAGTGGCTTGGCTTTGATGGTACTCACAATTCGTGGATAAATAAAAGTGAACTTGTGTGAATTACTCAGTTTGAGCTTAGACATTAAGATGAAAACACCCAAATTACCTATCGTAAACTTTGACGTATACTGTGGAGGAGATATGAAGAAAAGGAGCAAACACAGTGATCTGCTGCCAAACCATGTTCGATGTATCATGTGCGGACCTTCAAATTCCGGCAAGACTAATGTAATCTTAAACTTGTTGTTTAATCCAAATGGACTAAAGTTTGAAAATGTCCACGTTTTTTCAAAATCACTCCATCAGCCAAAGTATAAGTTGCTAGAGAAGGTACTACTGACTATACGCGGTATAGGATATTTCCCTTTCACAGACAATGGTGAGGTGATTCATCCAAACGAGGTGAAAGAACACTCTGTGATGGTGTTTGATGATGTCGCATGTGAAAAGCAAGACAACATCAGAAACTACTTTACAATGGGACGACACCAGAATGTTGATACTTTTTACCTGTGTCAAACATAGGATTCCCAAACAGCTGATAAGGGACAATGCAAACTTTATTATTGTGTTTAAGCAGGATGACAGCAATTTAGGACACATATACGATGATCATGTAAATACGGACATGTCTTATGGGAGATTCAAAGAGTTGTTTGCCATAGCATGGAACAGTGGTAAGAATAAATTCGTTGTAGTAGACAAAGAACGTAACATTGACGATGGTAGATACCACGTCGGACTCGACGAGTTTGTCAAAGTTTTACAACGCCATGCTGAAGGTTAGTTTTAGCCAACCTCTTCTGACAAGAGAGTACAATCTACCGATGAATGAGGATCGCAAATCATTATGGCAACAAATGACGTTAGACAGGCTACGTTTTAAAAGGCGAATAGATACGTTAGAAGAAACTAATTTGGGCCTACTTCTTTTGCTGCATATTGCGAAGCAGAAAGACTTGGAAAATAGGAAAACATGAAAACAGAAAAACAGAAAAATAGAAAAACAGAAAAACAGAAAAACAGAAAAACAGGAAAACAGAAAAACAGGAAAACATGAAAACAGAAAAACAGGAAAACAGAAAAACAGGAAAACAGGAAAACAGAAAAACAGGAAAACATGAAAACAGAAAAACAAGAAAACATGAAAATAGAAAAACAGGAAAACAGAAAAACATGAAAACAGAAAATAACCTAAGGGGATTCCGTAAGAAGATGGATGGGAGCACAAGAGTGCAGGAGGTAGCAAATAGAAGAAGAAGGTCGGCTATCACTTTCCGCAGCGGGGAGGGGCTGTAGAAACTGAATAAATAAGGATGTAACGTTCGAAATTAGTTATTCGACAAGATGACGTTCAAGGATACACATCTCATACGAGAAATAAAGATGCTGCAGGATAGTATAAGACAAAAGTTGAGTGATATTAAGAGCAGTTCAATTCAAACACAACGTTCGTTGGAAGTACAGTACAAACCATTGATTGATCCACTAAAACAGTTGACGGAGACGGTTGTTGCTGCCAAAGAGATCAAGCAAGAGCCCATAGAGGAGAATGAAGGGGAAGTGGAGGAGGAGGAGGAGGAGGAGGTTTTTGAGTCTGAGCAGTCATTTGTAAGACCGTCTTTAGCGTCAGAGTTTGACGCATTTATTCGTGCAAACAACATTGGAGACTTGATAGGCACCTACCTTCAGTTTATTCAGACAGACGATAGGGAAGAAGCTGATTTCACGTACGGCATTCACTATGATGGCAACGAGTGAAAAATGGGATCGTATCCGGTTATCTTTTCCGATAACGACATAATTATAAATGGAGTTGAATACAAGGGAACACCTGGACTGTTTGAGTTGATTTTCAAGAAATATCCGCAGAGTGGATCGTTCAACGACAATGATTTAAAAGTGTACAAGCAAATGCTAAAGGCAACTGGTGTTCACAAGCGTGAAGATGGAAAAGGGATAAAATCCAACAGAGGCTACAAGTACACGAATATAATATCAAATATGTTTCCACCAAAAAATAAAAAGAAACTACCCTTACTACGTGCTTCTCCAGCGTCTAGAAAAAGACCAAGTCAACCACTATCACCATTTATTAGTGAAAAGAGAAAAAAGTTGGGAGAGGGTTTGCTAATGGAAGTTGAGAAATCCAAAATTGACTACCGGTACTGGGATGACCCTAATGAATTAGTTGATCGTTTGCGTCTGTTGTTAGCTTCGAAAGAAGCAGGTAACAGTGGTCACAATAATGAGATTATCGCCATTCTGGAGGAGCTCAAGGAGGCGGATATTATAAAAGACTTTGATAACTTTATTTTGTAATCATTATCGTAATGTCTATCGACAAGTTCGGACGTCAGTTAGTTCAAAAAGGTGCTGCTGCTGCTGTGCCCAAAGGAGCACGAGGTGAAGGATTTAAATTGACTCCTGAAGGAAACTATGATATGCAAAATAAAGTTTTAGCAAATGTAGGCGATGCAATAAATGAAAATGATGCCGTCAGTCTAAAAATTATAGGTGAGCATTGTGTATTATTCGAGGAGAAATACATTAATGCTAGAAATAGGTATATAGCGAATGTTGAAAATCCTACTGCAGCAAAAGATGCTGCAAATAAATTGTATGTAGACTCTCTTGTTCCACTTAGATACGACACCTTTTGGCACTTTGGAAAAAAAACGGTTGGTTGAGGTGGGCGACCCATTAAATGATGAAGACGTAGTTGAAAAAAAATACCTGACGGCAAATAGCCCAAATAAGAGTAAAAGCGGGTGGGAGTTTAACAATATGCGATTAACGTCAATCAAAAATCCTGTTGAACCTCAAGATGCAGTTGAACCTCAGATCCTCAAAACTACCTTTCAGGATCTCTTAACGTGGTACGTGAAAAGTGGATTCCTATACAAACCGCTAATGAGTGGGATTTCGGAGATAAAAAGCTTTCCTCTGTGGGTGATCCAGTCACCATGTAAGACGCTGTAACTATGAATTATCTTGTACGAGCAATGAGTGCATTACTATACGATCTATACTATCGCATATTGCCACCTCAAGATCAGATCCACAGTTTGTCTAAAGAGGAGTGGATCGACAAACATATTGTACGACCGTATTTCTTGAACGAATCTACTAGAGTTAGATCACAGGAATAAAAACCCTTGAATTCGAATAGAGACCATCATTTGATTATTATAATGCCAAGAGTCAACAAGAAAAACGTCAGTCGTCAATCAACAGTCAAAGGGTGTGGACTACTAGAGACACTCGGTAAATTTGCCAGTTCAGCGCTTAACAAAGGGATCGATCTACTACCAGTGGAACTTCATCTACTAGGGGGTTACAGGTACTGTGGTCCAGATACTAAATTAAAGGAGAGGTTAGCTCGTGGTGATCAGGGAATTAACAAGTTGGACGAAGCCTGTAAGGAACACGACATTGCATATTCCAAATATAGTGACAATCAACACCGTAGACAGGCGCATCAACAGCTGGCCGATAAGGCTTGGAATAGGGTTAAATCATCAGACGCTTCTTTAGCAGAACGAGCCGCAGCTTGGTCCGTGACAACAGCTATGAATGCCAAGAAAAAGCTGGGAGGTACAATGAAGAGACGACGCGTATGCAAAAAGAAAAAGATCGCAAAGCGGCGAGGTAAAGGTTACTATTTAAGACCTTACAGGAAGAGAGAGGGATACTAATTAAAGCCGTACAAGCAGGGAAATGGATCACCTAAAGTCGTACATAAGAAAAAAAAAGTTTGCGTTAAAACACTTACCGGATCGGGCTCTTACAAACTTTGACCTGGACAGATATGCACGTAAATTTAGAATACCACATTTTCGAGGTGTTTTTATGAGAGACGCCTTACCACAGAATATTTGGAAGAAGGAAAATGCCATTGTTAATTTAGATTCAAACAGTGGGAGGGGTACTCACTGGGTGTGTTATAAAAAAGTTGATAACGTGGTGAAATACTTTGATAGTTTTGGAAACCTACAACCACCACCAGACCTTTTAGAGTATTTTCAGGGATGTAAAGTTTTGTACAACTACACTTCGCATCAGACTTTCGGCTCGAACATCTGCGGTCATTTATGTTTAGAGTTTTTGATAAATCAACTTTAGTATGTGTCTGACTTTTAGAGAGTGAGCAGCATTATGTTTTGTGTGAGTGGAAATAGTTCAGTGTTTGGCTGTAATATTTTTCCTGCAATAGACCTCTCTGAGGGCGATTGGGAAATTGGATTGGTAGACTTTACAACATACAACTCTATACCAAACGTTGAGAAGGGAGTCAATAATTTGTTCCATTACGGTGATAAAATTGTCGACATACCGACTGGTTCTTATGAAATTGACGACATTACACAATTTATCGAACACAAAATCAACGATCCGAATTTAAAGATTAGAGGCAACAACAATACGTTTAAAGTGGAAATTTACGGTGAAAAGGAAATTGACTTCTCTCAGGAATACAGCATAGGTTCACTGTTGGGCTATTCCAGATCGATTCTTGAACCAAATAAATGGCACGTGTCAGACACACCAGTTGCCATTATTAAAGTGAATGTCATACGAGTCGAATGTAACGTGGTTAGAGGTTCTTATCAAAACGGTACAGAAGGACACGTTATTCACGAGTTTTACCCTGCCGTACCTCCTGGGTTTAAAATTGTTGAAACGCCCCGTAACGTCATTTACTTGCCAGTAAGCGTCAAGAGGTTGGAAAACATAACAGTTAGACTCTCCGATCAAGACAATCGTTTGATAAATCTGAGAGACGAAGTGGTCAACATTAGACTTCACTTGAAACGCAAAGATGGGTCTGATTTTCAATAAATTAGATGGACACAGGACAAAATCAATCAGTCACCTGTTACGTTTGAAACGGTTAACATCAAAGAACAAGGAGTTTTTACAGTCTCTCGACTTCAATATGTTGTCCGTAAGTAGTAAAGCGCAATTTGATGAAAGTGTGACAGAGTACGAGTACCGTACTCATGCACCTTTTACATCGACAACTTTTAATCCGGACGATGAGGTGCGTATTTCTATTCAACAGCAGGATGGGTTTACATACCCTTGTGAGAGTTACTTACACGTGACTGGTAAAGTGACAAAATCTGATGGTCAGACACAGTATGATACTTTACATCTAGTCAACAATGCCATGGCGTTTCTGATAAACGAGATTAGATATGAAATTGGCGGTGTAATTGTCGATCGATCTAAAAATGTCGGTATAACATCCACTATTAAGAATTTAGTAACCCTAACTCCAGACGATGAGAAGCGATTGATGAACGCTAGTTGGGTTGGAAAAGGATCATTGAATACGGTGAAGGAGTTTTCTTTTTGTATTCCTTTGAAATTGTTAATGGGGTTCTTTGAGGACTACAAAAGAATCATTGTCAACCAAAGACAGGAATTGATTTTGCTCTTGTCTTCGAATGTTAAGAACGCCTTGTACAAGGAGGTTGCGGCCACTGATTTTAAGTTGACGATTGATAAGATTTACTGGCGGGTTCCCTACGTAAAAGTGTCTGATGATATGAAGTTGTCATTACTACGGGTGCTGGAACAGGATCGTGTATTGGAAATGCCTTTCAGGTCTTGGGAGCTGCACGAGTTTCCTGAACTTCCCACAAGTACGAGACAATCTTGGACCATCAAGACTTCTTCACAACTGGAAAAGCCACGTTACGTAATATTAGCCTTTCAAACTAGTAGGAAAAATGATATAACCAAGGACGCTAGTGTCTTTGACAAGTGTTCACTGTCGGATGTAAAGCTCTTTCTAAACTCTCAGTACTACCCGTATGATAACATACGTGGTGATGACGCTCTGTTGTATGAAATGTACGCAAGGTTTCAATCTTCATACTACGGGTCGAGTTCACCCAGTCCCATTATGAATCGTACAGCTTTTGATTCTTGTCCCGTTTTTGTAATCGACTGTTCGAAACAGTCTGAGAACCTTAAATCAGGACCTGTAGACGTCCACCTTGAATTTGAATCTTCCACCGCTTTTCCAAAAGGTACAACAGCCTACTGTCTGATTATTCACGACGCCCTAGTCGAGTACAGTCCACTTACTGGAACTGTCAACAGAGTTCTCTAGTGTCGTACGCCTTATAAAAGGAAGCTCAGCACCCACTCGGTCTCAGTCGCTGCTCCACCACCACCATGACATCATCATCATCTGCTGTTCCAGACACTGATGTCTCTATAGTAGAGTTTCCACTGGTTGACAAGGAAGGTGTACCTACTCTGGTGACGGTACCGGACAAACAGGATCTGACAGCTTTTCTCAAGGTAATGTACAATCTCAACTCGGGTTTTACTAAATTTGTCACTGTCGGTCTTTTTAATGAATTTTTCTTTCAAGTGGGCATTTTGTTTCACAAGCAAGGCATGCGTAAATACGTTTTACTAAACAACGCACAGTTCTCAAAGTTGAAAGAAACGGAACCTTCAATTACCTATGCTCTGTGTCATAAGGATCAACAAAAGAGATTCACTGAAGTGGACATTAAATACACTATCCGTAACATTTTCAACAAACCTTATGTAGAGCTTTTCGACAGAGATAATGAAACCGCTATACTTTTCACTAAAGAGGAATGGTTGAATTTTGTTAGCTTATTGCCTTGCATTTCACGGTACATTGAACAGTTGACCTGTGTCGAGCCTTACCTAATTGATCACATTGATCGGGTTATGCGTAGTGATTCGGTCTATGTTCCCCCACCACAGCAAGTAAACGGTTGGGATGCTGACCGTTTGCATGATGAGATTGTTTGGTATAAGAAGACAAAGCCCACAGTAGGTTGATCATAAACATGTCGACACCGGCTGTGGTGGAGTTTCATGGGTTCAAAGACAATCGCAATAGATTTATCGTTAAAGAATTTGTCGTTGTGGGTCCTTTTGTAAATGTAAATATAGTTTTCAAGTCTCCTTGTAAGTAAGTTGAATAGTGTTGCTCGGAAAGCTAACAATTGGTGTGAGCGTAAGTTTCACAAAATACTTTGGGAGGAGGGATGTGTACCTTTTAACTTTAAACTAGTTCGTAGTTTACTCAAATCTTTTGATATAGTATATACCAAAGGGTTGGAGAAAAAGCTATTTATTTCCAAATTTCATGGAAATGTTCAGGAACTCGACGAGTCTTGGACAGTTCCCGACATGTATACGTTTTTACCTTGTTGTTTACCGCAACATGCTAGTGATGGCAAGTGCGCCTTAGTAAGTGCTCAGTTTTACTATAAAAAGTTGGATAAAAATTGTTACTATCGTATCCCTAGCTCTGTGTGAATGTGTGTGCAATAACCGTAACGTCGAGGTGAGGGCGGCCCAAATTCAATAAAAAATCGCCCGACTGTTCTCTAAGGCAGCCGTAAAACGCATAAGTCCTGAGGCGGTCCTGCAACTTGGGGCTGGGCTAAACTCCGTAAGACCTTGAGTCGTAGTCCGGGCCCTCGTTCGGTACGTGTATTTGGATGTGTGTAACACTCTATGGCTGGCTTAAACTCTGTAAGTCCAGGGTGTGAGTAAGGAATATTTTAGTAACAAGAAAAATAAAAAAAAATAAATAAATAAAAGCCCTTTGTAAGTTTTTGCGTCACATTGAAAGGCTTCTCTAAGTAAAGTGGTGGCTAGACTTATAGGGGATCCAAAAAAAAAGTATAAAAAATATAAAAAAAACACACAAAAAATAATACTGGGAGGTAGCAATTTTGTTATAGACTGGCTATCACCGTAGCTTGCGATGGTTGGGGCAAGTTACATTAAAGTAAGTGGGATTATGCCTACCGGGGACACCCACTATAATAAAAACGCGCCGATACCCTACCCCTTGGGTGGTGTGGAAACTTGGGTCAAGGTCAAGGTTTCATAGAGTATAGATTTACTATAGAGTATAAGAGAAAATAATGCATTTTATATAGTATAACAAGGGTAATAGTGTATTTTATATAGTGCAAAAAGGGAATTTGAGTAAAATTTGGGAATTCGAGGAAAATTTTGGGAGGGAAAATTCCCAACATGTTGGCAGGACTGGGGCCGCCATATTGGATCCGGGGCCGCCATATTGGATCTGGTCACGTGACTTCACCCACCCTCGACTCACCATTTGACGAAAACTCACCATGGGACGTTGCAAAGTCGGTGTTTCCCTTCTACTGGTAGAGTGCCGAGGTTATGTAGTTTTAGTTGTGACACAGGAGTGCCTCCGGAAAAGGGCGAGAAGGCGCTACTGAGTCGTATCCTTGCGAGAATTTATTTATGACAACCCTTTAGCCAGGTAAGAGGCGCTCCTGTGTCGCGGATCCATAACGCAGAGCGGAACTTTCGAATAAGTTTATTGTTAGCCCACAGTGCTATAACGCAGAGCGGAGCTTTTGAAATTAAATTTAGTTTAGTCACATTTCCGAACTAAAATGACTTGGCTACCCTAGCCTGAGGTAATAACTATGCTACTAGATCAAACAATGATCTATATTCGAATAAATGTCCAAAGTAAACGAAGGGAGGGAAAATAAAACTCTTTTGCCAAGTTTCGGCACTACAAACTAAAGATATCTTATAAAAAAGGGCTTTATCAAAAATGCACTCTTTAACTTTTTTGGTCGTAGTCAAATAAGTCTTACCGCAGTTGTATCTCGTATCGTTGTGTAACGTCGGCGTGGATGTTTTTCTTCTCGCAGTCTCGGTTGCACTGACGAGTGCCTCCGAGGACCGGTATTTATTACACTCCCCCATCCCTCAGTTGATAAAGAAACTAGGTCAGCCTTGATCCACTTTCACTATCACTCTGACCTACATACCACGTAGGAGTCTGGAGGGGAGGGACCAGCTCGCCGGTGTCCCTATATGAATCCCAATATATATCTTATTTAACTTGCATATAAAAAAAAACTGATACCCCCCAAAATAAATAAACCGTTACATGCTAAGTAAGGCTTTCTGACAGTAAAATTGTATTTATTTAATTGATGCCGGAATAATTATGAACTAAGGACAACACACTTCATTTATATTAGATAGAAAATATTTCTTTTGTAGTTGTAGACAAACATATTAGGTGATACAACAAGATTGTCTAAACCTAATTTGAGCTTATTTTTTTTCTAAAAGTAAATCCATGTTTATCTACTCTCAGAAATAGCGTATCCATTGCTGGAGCTTCAACGTTATTACTGTTGTGACTTACTTGATGATATATCTTTAAAATGATGAAAAAGGAAAACTTATTTTCGGTGGTATATTGATTAAAAACACACACGATGAAGATTAACATTTTTACTGTTCAACTAAATTACTATATTATATAGCTGAATGTTTTCTTTTGTAAAAAATCATTAAATGTATTTTTAAAATCGAGATGTTTTGTTACCACTTTATAGTTCTGATATGGAGTAAAAAACAAAGTATTTGTTAAATTTAAAGACATCAATGATGGGGTTGTCAATAATAATCTGTATTTATTGATACAATTATCCTTTAATCATTTCACATACTTAGACTGTAATGCAATTTGCAAAATGAAGATGTCTACTATTTCCATTGCAATGAAAAAAGCTTTTCGTAATATGTCACGTATATAATTCATAATTTTTGATTACACCTATTTCTATAGTTTTGTATATTAGGTATATTTTTAATTTTTATCTAATTCTTTCTCCTAAGAAACTTATGATAAAACACTGTCAAATAACGAACAGTAAAATTACTCATATAACATCTACAGCAATACATAATGCAGAATAACATTGTTATCATGATTTGCTTAATATTTAAATTATATAGATATAACTACATAATTTAATTGAAAAACATCAAAACATTTCAACAGAACGGTGTTAAACACTGAACAAGAACATTATTTGGGAATACGTCTAGTAAAATGCATTTCATCCATAAAAGAATCAACAAGTAATTTAACAATTATTCATGTCTTCAGCAAATATTTGTCCGTGCTTAACTTGATAACAAATAATATACTAATAAACAGGAAACTGTTACAGGTAGTATTCTAGTAACTCTAGTGCTGAAGACAGATGAAGGGATCGGGGAGCTGAGCCAGGCTCTCATAGAAGGACAAATCAATCTACAGGATCTTAAGAAGAAGATTCTAATGGTCCCCAGACAGCCACTACAAGTGTTACGCCAAAATGACGGAGGTATTACGTGTAACAATTGTGTAGCATGTAGCAGTACACATGTAACAATTATACATGTAGCAACTGTATAAAATGTAACAGTCATACATGTAAAATATGTGTAACAACTATACATGAAACAGGTGTGTAGCATGTAACAAATATGGAACATGTAACAATTATACATGTAACAAGCCTGTAACATGTGTACACATAACATATCAAACGTAATGCACGAAACATAACATTTTTACTTCATATAATGGAAACTTTCGAAGCCATTTGGATCATATATTGTAAAGTTTTGTGTGCGTGGGTGCGCGCGCGCGTGTGTGTGCTTGTGTGTGTGTGTAAAGTAGAGGGATATACAACACTAAAGGGAGAGCGATTGGAGGGAAGTGGAAGAACAGAGGGAGGTTGAGAGAAATAGGGGAGGAGAGATAGAGGGAGTGAGAGGGGAAGAGGAGGGAGAGGGGGGTAAAGGAGGAGATAGAGAGAGAAGAGAGCGAAAGAGAAAAAGAGAGAGGGGGGTACAAAGGACAAGGTAAGGGAGAGCAAGGAGTGATTGTGGTATGATATCTAAAACGTTAATAAATTTGAAGAAGGTAACTTAATCTCCCTTTTTACTAAAATTGTTGTAAGTTCTTTATTTTTTGTGAAAACTAACCATAATCGAAAATTGCTAATTCACATTATGACGTTTACGTAGTCTTGTGGCCTGAGATGTACTTGTTAGTATATTTGTTTATTTATTGTAATTTTTCAATCTAGCTAAGATAAATTATTTCGCTTTACTAACTACTAGGTAAAGTAATTTAAGTACATTATGTGTTGTGGTAGACATTAAGTATATATTTGAATATTTAATTGACCTAAAGATAATTTAAAATTACTGAATCGTCAATTCTGCCACCTTTTTATGTGTAATTTGTCAACAAACTAAGAAACAAAATGAAATTATTAAAAATTCTACAATATCAAATCGGTAATCTTTACAACGAGTCTCAAGTGACCAATAAATAACATAACCTACCAAGAGCCGTCATTTCAAAAGCTTTATAAGTTTCTAATAGGCTATATTAGTTAAATTTACTTGAAAACAATTATAATTTGTGCATCTTGAACTGAATTTCCTCCTAAATTTACAAGCACTTAATTAATAAATAATCGATTAAATTTTAATGATTTACACATTCACGGAGATAGTATAAGGCATAATTAAGATCTCTAATGGAATTCTGTTAACAGTCTGTTTGGATTTTCTTATAGCTCCTTAACAGTTTTAAAAACTTCACCAAAAGCACCCTAAAATAGTTATGGGTCGTAATGATTACATAAATAAACAAACCATAAAACTTTAATAATAATTTTTATATGACCTGTGCACTATGAAAGCCATCTCAATATATGATTTTATATATATTTCATCCCATGATAGTATAGCATTAGATTATATCTTTAAAATAGTCCTAATTTTCTAGAGAGCCAATTCATTAGCCTGGCAGTATCAACCATTTTTGTAATTCTCACCATGTTAACTACTGTATTATACGCGTGACTTGTAAATTATGCGTTCTTCGGTTCATTGGTACTATTCGTTTAAATAAATTTGCATCTTCATGTAGCAAAGCTGTCAAAGTGTTTAATTCATGGAGTTAATGTCCTCAAACAGTATTTCCATATTACCTGTACCCCTTTCACCCACCTGATTAATTTGAGTTTATCTTCTGGCGTTTTCCCCGATATTTATAAAATGGCCAAAGTTCTTCCACTGTATAAAGCTAATGATGTTACGGATAAAAATAATTTCCACCCCATCTCTCTCCTCAGTGTGTTCTCTAAGGTGATTGAAAAAATTGTCAAAGAACAGCTTGTAGGTTACCTTCACGCCAACCGGATTCTGACAGAGTGTCAGTATGGATTTAGACAGGATAAAACCATCTCGGATGTTCTTTTTGACATTAATAAATAAATTCATGATGCAATGTCAGCTGACGACAAAATTATTCTCACCTTTCTTGATTTAAATAAGGCCTTTGATAGTATCGATAGAGACATCTTACTTAGGAAGATGGAATTCATTGGTGTCCGTGGGATTTCTCTTGCTTGGTTCAATAGTTACTTAACGAATAGACGTCAATGTGTTTCCATTTCGCGTGTAAATAGTGACCTTCTTCCAGTAGATTACGGTGTGGTGCAAGGCAGTACGCTTGGACCAATTTTGTTCTTGATATACATAAATAATATTACAAAACTCAAATTAAAGGGTAAATTGTTCTTATTTGCAGATGATACTTTAATCTTTATGAAAGCAAAAATGTGGCACGAGGTTGCCTTGGCGGCACATCATGATCTCTTTTATGTAAAAAAATGGTTTGATCAAAACATTCTTTCGCTTAATGTGTCCAAAACTAAGCTCTCGCCACTGTCGTTAAGAACTAATTCAGACTTTAATCTAAATGATTTAGTGATTCACACCTGTAATAGTTACTTAAATCTTAACTGCACTTGCGCGACCATTGATAAAGTTCAGTTCTATAAGTATCTCGGAGTTATCTTTGACAGTCGATTAAATTGGTCCCAGCATATTGACTACCTAAAAAAGAAGCTGCGCAAATACATTTTTGCTTTTAAAAATCTACGCGATGTACTTGATGAGAAAGAAATCAAATTAGCTTACTTTGCGTACGTTCAATCTTTACTCTCCTTTGGATAGGCATAGCTTGGGGAGGTTCTTTTAATAATCAGTTGAATTCATTGAGTGTTATCCAAAAGTCCATTTTGAAAGTAGGATTTAACAAAGAGAGACGATATCCAACTGACGCTCTGTTTCAAGACACACGAATCTTAAGTATTTATTTATTTATTTATTTACATGCTTCAATACAGTCAAAACCAATTACACTGAAGCAGTTCATATTAATACATATATTCATGTTTGTGGGTTTTATAACTTATTTACTAAATCACTTCACATTATAAAAATAACAAAATATAAGAATACCAAACTGAAATACTATAGATTCAAATATAACTGAAATTTATACGGAACGGAACAATACATGCTTGATGAGGAGGCAAAAAATATAATGACATGCAATTAAATAAAAATAATAACTAATATTAGTATAGACTAGCATTCAGCAACAATAGCAGTAATGAATATTTTAAACAATTAAGAACAATAACAACAATAAATAATAACAGTAATAAATATTTTAAACAATTGACAACCATAACGACAATAAATAATAACAGTAATAAATATTTTAAACAATTGACAACCATAACGACAATAAATAATAACAGTAATAAATATTTTAAACAATTGACAACCATAACGACAATAAATAATAACAGTAATAAATATATTTTGAACAGTTAACAATATAGAATTCGTAAAAGAGTAATAAACAAAACAAAATTATGTAGAGCGTTGACTTAAACAAGACATGCAATTAGCTTTAAATATTTTAAAAGAGTCAAAAAATAGATCTACATTACTATTATCGGAAAGGAGCAAATTATTGTAAGATGTCATGAGGCGGTGAAGGGGGGAAGAAGCATGTGCCGTCGTGCGGCAGTAGGGAACAGAGAACAGAAGTTTATTGCGACTATGAAATGTAGGTACACGGAAAGAGAGGCCCGCCAAGCTAGCGGTATCGTCCACCCCGCCACGCACCAGTCTATACAGGAACACCAGGCCCATTAGTGTCTCCTCGCGTCAAGACTCCGGAACCCAAACAACACCAACAGCTCATCATATGGAACCGTGTACGTGTAAAAATTAAAACATTTGTAAAAAAGAAATCTTAAAAATCGCTTTTGAATTCTTTCAACCGCTTCTCGATATGTTGAATGAATTGGATTCCATATGACAGCCCCACTCTCCAACCTCGACCTAACGAAAGCATTGTAAAGCATAATGATGGTTAAAGTGTTTTGGAAACTTGCACTTTGTCTAAAAATGAAACCCATCATTTTACTGGCTGAGGCTATGCATAATTCGATATGAGGATTAAAAGATAGTGAATCATTTAAGTATACGCCTAAATCTTTTATTTTATTTACTCTAGCTATTAAAACACCATTCAAAAAATAATCATTTTTGAAAAAATCTTGTGCCCTTGTAAATGTCATTAAGTGGCATTTTGAAACATTGAAAGTCATTTTATTTAAAACACTCCAAGTGAATACATTGTCTATATCACGCTGTAAACAGGCGGCATCATCAAGATTTTTAATGTATTTAAACATTTTCAAATCATCAGCGAACAACAATGTTTCAGCGAAGCGTACGCAATCTATTAAATCATTAATTAAAATGGTGAACAGGCAAGGCCCCAGGTTCGAGCCCTGAGGTACGCCTGATTGAACGTTAAAAGTTGATGATGAAAAGCCACTGTAACGAACAAATTGTTTCCTATTAACTATGTAAGACTTAAAAAAATGTAAAAGATTTGATGAAACTCCGTAGAAATGTAATTTTTTCAATAAAATAGAATGATCGACCTTATCGAATGCCTTCGCCAGGTCGAGGAATAAAGCGTCAGTCCGAGTCCCAGAATCAAGACCCGAGGAAACATAGTTTGTAAAGTCAAGCAAATTAGTATTGACAGATCTTCCTGGTACGAATCCGTGCTGCTTAACAGTAATATGCTTTTCAAAGTGACTGAATAAATATTTATGAATGACCATCTCAAAAATCTTCGCTGATACTGACAACACTGCTACTGGTCTATAATTAGTAATTTGGGATTTTTGACCACTCTTAAAAATTGGAGTTATTTTAGTGGTTTTCCATTTATCAGGAAAAACATTTTTTCTTAGGCTTAGATTAAACAAAAATGTTAGAGGGTTAATCAAATGTTCTGAACATCCTTTAAACAAATACTGCGGAAGTAAAACTGGACCTGTAGTTCGTTTTGACTTTAATTTTTTAATAGCATCCTGTACATCCTGCGTACTTAGGCGGGGCAGAGTAAGGCACGACACACCAGCCATACACGGACCCTCCTCCGCGCACTCCACACTCGGCTCCGTCACATACCGCTCATACACGGAACCAAAATAACCCGCAAACGCACCTGCAATCGCCACTCCGCTATCGTGTTTTACTCCATTGTATTCCATAACCAGCATTGTATTTTTTACATTCTTTTTACTTTTAACAAAGCTCCAAAATTTACTACTGTCCGAACTAATATCATTCTCAATGCTGATTGTATAATTACGATAAGCTAAAGAAATTTCATTTTTTACCGCGGTTCTTTGAATTTTGAATATATTGTAATGTTCTAATAAATTTGTTTTTTTCCACCGCCTTCGTAATTTTTCTTTGAGTTTCAGATTAGATATTATGGAGGGCGTAAACCAAAAAGGATATTTAGATTGTTTTCTTTTCTTTAATGGACAGGATTTATTTAGCACGTTATAAACTTGATTGTAAAAACAATCTAAAGCGTGATTGACGTTGGAAATTGAATACAAATGAGACCAGTCAACATTAGATAAATCTTGATATATTTGTAGGAAGTTAGCTCTATTGAAACAGTAATCAGCTGACTGTGTTGGCCCTGGCCTACAAGATAACGGAGCGGCGACAACAATACCTGCAAGCAGAGCTGGATGATAAGGATCTTCATTTACTAATTGTTCTTCACATTTTGTCACTACTACTTGATTAATATTTGTCAGTATTAAATCTAAGGTTTTATTTTGATAATTTCGAACATCATTTTTTAAACTTAAATTGTGTATGTTCATAAACATCCCAAGCTCCTTACATAAGTTATCCCCTTCGTATAAACAAGAATCTTTACCATAAATAGACAAATTAAAATCACCCAGCACGAGAATATGACTATTGAGTAAAGAATTAATTTGTAAAAAAGTGTCGAAAAAATTTTGATAAGCTCCCAGTGGTGATCTAGGCCTGAAATATACTACACAAATATATAACACGCATCCCTTATTGTATATCTTAACACATACACTTTCACAGCCATGTATCCTGTCATTAAAGTTGTCTACCCTACTACATAACAGCTCATTTGACACAGCTAAAAGTATCCCCCCCTACACCTTGCCTCCCGGTTAATTCTAAGTTTCTGTCACATCTAAATACATTATAACTGTCAGAAAAGAGCTCAGAGGAGCTAATACTGTTTTGCAAATTCGTTTCTGTCAAAGCTACTATTTTAAAATTGCTTGCTAACAAATTGCAAAAAAAAGAATCAGTTTTGGTTCTTAGTCCTCTAACATTCTGATAATAAATAGATTGTTCAAAATTACTACTCATTATTTTCTTAGACCTTCACAAAAATGTATATTAATATATAAATAATAAATTGAAATATAAATAATTACATAACAACATAAACAACAAATCAAATAAATAATTACATAACAATAAAGGTTGAAAGACATAGAAACATATAATAATCAATAATTTACTACTTACAAACAAGAGGTTCTTACAATCGCTCCAAGTCTTTTTCCGACACAATCTTAATTGCCTGAGCTCCTTTGTCCCGCCGTATGAAGATGCTGCAATTGGCCGTCCACACCTGGCTGTAACCCTTGGTCCTGGCTGCATCCCGGGGTTTTTTCAGCAGCTCCCTGTTCGCCGGGGTCAATGACTCGTTCACGTAGATACGATTCTCACTGCAGAATCCCACATCAGATGCCTTCAGATTACGCCGAACTTTCCTTTTATTCAAGAACAAGTCTTTATCCAGGCGACTGATGAAACGGATAATAATAGGTCTCGGTTGCGATCTTGTAGAGTCATTTTTACCCATCCTATGAAGTGTGTCCAGCAGGCTTGAAGACCAGTTGTCGAATTGCAGAACATTAGCCAGCCGATTTACGACGTGAATGACGTTCTCATTTTTGTCCTCAGGAATGCCGTAAACAATCAAGTTGTTCCTATGAGAATATTGTTCCAGGTCACGCACATCTTCCTTGACTTTGCCAAGATTGCTGCTGATCTTGCTAGTTTCCCCTTTAATATTCAAAATATCTTCTTCACATTTAGAAATTTTAGCATCCTGATCAGTAACTAATTTTTTTATATCGTTAATATTTGCATGACACATTTCAATTGACTCACACATGTCCCTTTGTTCCTTTTTAATATCACTAATATCATTGGTATTTCTTTCCAGAATAGTAAGAATTGAATTAAGTTTGGTATCAATGGATTGAAGCGTAGGCTCAGCGTCACTCTTGACTTTGGTAGTATTCCGCGTCACGACCTTACGCCACATTTACGTTAAAACCCTTCTGATATTTATTTTCAAACATTCAAGCACCATCTTCAAACCAATTTCTCACTTGTACAATACTAGATATGCACGTCACGTTGGCATTTCTTCTATTCAACTATGCAAAACGCATCTATCAACTAACTCGTTTTATACTTGTAATATTTTGTTCAGGAATTTGTGTAGGGAGGCTAACGTATTAGATGTCTTCAACTGTACGTCCTTATCTAGTTTTAAATGTAAATTTTCTCAGTGGCTGCTAGGGCTCAGTGTGTCGGGAGTCGAGTCACTTCTCGCAGCGGAGTACTGACATAAACACACAGACAGACACGCAGACATACATGTATGACTTGACTACAGACAAGAATTGACAGAACGGACACCAGAACACAGACATCCACTGACCCACCGTACCATGCCTCTGCACAGTCACCCACACTGCTCGCCGACCTGTCGTCCCCCTCCTCTGCCTTAGCTTGTGCTCATATCAGCATAGTTGTTTTTCTCATGTACAATAGGTTTCTCTTTCTGCCAGCCGTCGCCACTGTTCCTTATATCACCAATCAACTTGTTCCTACTCTGTCTATCATATCAAACACCACTCATTATTTTCATTAACCATCCACACAAAAAAATAAAAATAAATAAATAAATAAAAACATATAATCGAATGTCTTGATAAGTAGCTCAAGCCTACGCACGGGCTTTGCCTATGTAGGCTTATTTCCATATCATTTAATTTAGTTTTTTCTTACGCTCCTGGAATGCAACATTATATATATAATGTGTTTAATTTGTTTAATTCAATAACAATTGTTGTATGGATATTAATTTATGAATTATATTTTGACCATATAGCAGTAATATTAATTTAAAGATTTTTACTTGGTTGTAGTAGTTTCTTGTAATTAGTATTCTTTATTATACCATGTATAAAATTGTACTGCAATCCCATACAAGTAAAATAGTTTTTACTGTATTCCTTAGTTTAAGACATCATTTGTAATCTCACATTTCACTATGGATAGAAATAAAAATATTTGACTTTGACTTTATGTGTAGGTGTTGGTTATTTCTGTGAAGGTCATGGTAATAAGGTCGGAGGCCCATCTCTATAGCCCACGTTCACGCAGAGTGCATAGAAAGTTTGTGTTGTAAACATACTTATATATCAAGTACTTCTCTTTGGGGGAGGATAGGCATGATGTACAGATTTGTTTGGTTGACTATTGTAACAATTGTTAATTGTTTCATTATAATTAAATTAGAAGATTGTATTTAGAAAACGTTAAATTTTGTAAGAACTGAGATGTTTAAGAGTTTGGTTCATTTACCAAAAGTTTTCGATATAAATTCTCCAAGTTTTGGGAAAAATTCAGAATCTTCCCCTTTCAAATAAAAAAGTAGTTTTTTTCCCATATAAATTAGCTAAATAACCAGTATTTTCACGTCTGTTAATTTCCTGTCAATTTCATGCGACATGTTTTCTGAACGCAACATGTTTGGTGAGCCTTACCTATTCAGTTGTCCTGGTTTAGAGGGTTCTAATTGGTTGGTTTAGCTTCTAGAGTTAAGAGGGGGTAAGTCCGTTGGTGGAAGGGTTGCGGGCGTTTCGGGAGTTTTGACGATATCTTTCAGTGAGTGACCATGTTCAAGTTCACGGCGATTTTAACCGTTCGGTGTTCTTTTACCGGTACAGAAATTTTATTGTTCGCGTGTGAGTGAGAGAGTGTATGCCGGTCGAGCTTTGTTGTGGTCACTTTTGGGATTTAAACCTCCAGGACACCTACGTAAGTAATTTTTTACAAGTTTTCTTTAGTTAGGTTTTTCAGTAGGGTTTCAGTAGATAGGGTAAGATCCTCCAAGCATGCGCGGTTAAACTTGTTTCTGGTTTGAAGTCACTCTTCTAGTGACAGTTTTTAGAGTGTATTGATTTTCTTGGTTTTGCTATTAAATTTTGTAAGTAAAAAAGGAAAATGTTTCTAGTCACTTAAACGTGGTTATTTCTTTTGGTTCCAGATCTCCCGGAGGCAATATTAAATTTTAGAAATTTAAAGAATATACAATTTTAAATAATTTTGAATTTTGAAATGTTTGGATTTAATAGTTTAAAGAAATTTACAAAAAGTCACATAATAAAAAAGGTTCTGGTCTGAAGATATTTAATTTATTATTTTGGAAGAGTTGTTTTAATTTATTTATGTTCCATTGAGTCAATAAAAGAAGAGATTTTTATTTTCGTTTTTATCATTATTTGTAGAAGAAACCAATTGTTATGTTTTGAAGTAATTTATAAGAAGATAAATAAAGAAAAATTTTTATCATTGAAGAAGTTTTATTTTAATCTCTCATTTCAGTTGTTCAACATATCAAAAATAAATAGTAGCTAATTTAAGGCTACATTAAGTGCGCAACTCTGCTTGTTGAACAACAGAGAGACGTTTAAAATAGAAGAGTGTGTGCTTATCACTAATTATCTCAGACCAGATTTTAAAACAAAATTTAATATTACATAAATTGAGAAGATGGCACTCAAAGTAGACTTTCTCCTGAAGAAAGAACTTATGTATGAAGCACGTTTAAGAGGAATATAAGTAGAAGACAGCATACTAGTGGGGGATTTAAGAAAGAAACTTAGAGAGCTTGTCAAGTTAGGTGTTAGGCCTAATATAGGTTACCTGTCCGGCCATGTAGAAGGTGGAGAGGAATATGAGTTCATTAAAGTGAACTTAGAAAATCTGAAAGAAAGAATTGAGGGTGTTGAGGATGGTTTGAGGCGTGGAGTTCTGGGTGCAGTTTTCCCATGTTGACTGGACGTCCGCACTAAGCTCGCCATCAACATGGATGCTCTGGGGGAGCCCGGGGTGTCCAGGTTGGCTAAGGAGGGGCGGACCAGGTCAGGGGGGAACTCAGCAGCCAAAAGTCCCCGTGGCGAGCAGAATGGCGCACTTAATGTAGCCTTAAATAAAGCTAATATTTATTTTTGATATGTTGAACAACTTAAATGAGAGATTAAAATAAAAATTCTTCAATAATAAAAATTTTTCTTTATTTTTCTTCTTATAAATAACTTCAACAAATTAGCTGGTTTCTTCTACAAATAATAATAAAAACGAAAATAAAAATCTCTTCTTTTATTGACTCAATGGAACATAAATAAATTAAAACAACTCTTCCAAAATAATAAATTAAATATCTTCAGACCAGAACCTTTTTTTAATTATTAATTTAACTTTTTCAATAAATTTCTTAAAACTATTAAATCAATAAATTAGAAAATTCAAAATTGTAATAAATTGTAAATTCTTTAATTCTTGGAAGATTTGTTTTAATTTATTTATGTTCCATTGAGTCAATAAAAGAAGAGATTTTTACTTTCGTTTTTATTATTATTTGTAGAAGAAACCAGCTAATTTGTTGAAGTTAATTATGAGAAGAAAAATAAAGAAAAATTTTTATCATTGAAGAATTTTTATTTTAATCTCTCATTTAAGTAGTTCAACATATCAAAAATAAATAGTAGCTTTAATTAAGGCTACACTATCTAACCAAAACTACTGTAAGATTCTAAGCATACACTTTGCATTAACTATTGCCTTTTGTTGTTGCAGCAAGTCACAGTGGACTGTCGGCAGTGTTTTTGGGATCTGCTACTATAAGTGTCTGCATCCTAGTTATGTTGTATATCCTCCTAGTCGTCTTCGTTACTAAACACACTCGCCGCAATGATGCTGTTAGGATTTTTCAGGTGCAAAATATCAAACAATATCATGTGAACACATTGGGGATTACTTACCAAAAAGCTAAACTCATTAAATTTTTTAAACACTATCGTGAATAACACAGTTTGAATTATTTGGAACAATAGTAAGTTAGCAGTGCTAAATATATAATTTAGTTTAAGACAAACTTATGCCTAGTTCTATATATCTCATAAAGTAATTTTACATATTTACAATCACCGATTCCCGTTAAAAATCTCTATACTACATTCAGTTTCTGATTTAGCACAGTTCTAGTCAAATTAATGAAGCTACAAATTGAAAATCAGTAGTAAGATTTTAGCCTTCAAAAGTGTGTAATAAAAAATAATATAAAACTACCTTTAACACAGTTTATGTATTTTATTTGTCCTGGGCTCATTTAAATATCACTCTTGTATAAAGCCAGTTGCCTAGTTTATCAGTCGGTTAGGATCACTGACTGATTGACATAAATGTTTACCAGTGGGAAGTATCTGAGAGTCAGAAGATTAGAACATTTGAACTGAAGGTAGAGTATTTACAAATTTCTTAAAACTAAGGGTAGTTTTAAGGGGGTTTAATAGTGAGCGTAGCATTTGATTTACATTTGCACTCACTCTTTTTATAAAGGTGCCCCAATATCCTATACTGAGCTGTTTGAGGATGGTTAAAGTCACGATCGTTTGTGTTTAAATAAAGTTCCAAAACTTCCTCTCTCAGTAACTTTGTGATACAAGACATATACCTGAATTTAAGTTTGAACATAAATACAATGTAGATGTACATCAAATGGTTCTCTAGTTAACTTGAACAACTCAGGTTCTTGCCTTTATATTTCAGGTACGGGTGTTTGTTAGTATCTCTTATATTTTTTTATGAACAATAATATTTAACAATGATGGTTTATCACTATTTACTAGAGATCCAGAAGTGAGACAGAAGTGCCCAGGTACTTGCCCCTCCCTCAACCACGCCCTCTACAATCAAGGGGGTTCTATTCCGGTGAGCACTGTTAAATTAAGTCTTTACCACTCAAGTTATTGTTGGTAAGTAGTTAATTATGGACCAGCTTTACGTGTTAATATTTTAAAACCGTTAGTTAAATCAATTGAAATCCAAAGAAAACACACAATCTCAACAACTGTAATTGTGGTACTTTATCTAAATATTCTGCAATTCATATCTACATTAAAAATCACAAAGTTTGCAAGGAACTGAGGCTTTATTTAGACGAGCTCTTCAGAAAATTAAAGACGAGGTGAGCCTTAATATTTAATATCCGAAAGAGATCTGTGCAATGTTTCTCAATCCCTTTAGAGATTTTTCGAAAATCTCGTTGCAAACGTGACATCCAAATCTTTGTATACGGTTAGAGCAAGTGCTTGTCACGAGAAATATCAATCGACGTAATTTTCCATTCAGTAGCATAAAATTAATCATATTTTCGCTCAAAACCACAAGATTTACATGGTTATAATAATATAGGATAGACAGTTATAAATATTGTTGCAGCACAGAAAAAATGAAGCCCTAAAAACACACACATCAAAGTTGTATTTTTTCTTAAGTTTAATTTTTAAAATAATCTCCAGTATATTAGTATCAAACCGTTTATAGCTTGACCCCCACTATCAATTTTATTTCCGAAACTAACCTATAAATATGGTTATGTTGATGAATGACTGATGTATTCTGTAATAATGGTTATTTTGTTTGTGTTAGGAGCCATGGAAGTACTACTATCTTACAAACTATTATTACCAGTTTTTAATAAAAATTCTTACATTAGTTTTGTAAGATTAGTTTTTGCACTTATATAAATCATATTTCCATAATTTGCTATTATTCTGACATTACAAGTATGAATTTGACGTTTTAAATTGATCTATAATTTATACATTACTAATTGTTTTATTTTAATTATTGTTGTGACATTTTTAAGTTTATTTTTAGAGGATTGGTTGTAAAAGAGTCAGTTTATTTGAAAATATCTTGTAAATAGTGACGTATATGAAAATCGTTTTCAACGTTTCAATCTATGCAACCAGATACCCCAACATTAGGTGAAATGATGGTACATGTAGCTTGTGATTAACACATGTTGTTTGACTTTTGAATTTTTTACAATTGTTGCCTCGTAGTTTTTCCTTGTTCTTCATTTTGTTTTTATTTTGACAAGAGTAATAAATACATCTGGATTGGGAATATTACAGATCAGTATAGCACGGAATGGATCTGTGTTAAGATGAGAAGTTTATCAATAAAATTGTAATTTAAAACACGATAATATTTTTAACAGCAATAATAATTAAAGTTACTTTTAAATAAAGAGTATTTTTTCTATTAAGTTGTGAATTTATTAGATATCAACGTACATACTGAGTGTAAATATCAACTGAGAAAACGAAAACTGACAGTGAAAAATATATAACAGTATTTACTCGTTAAGAATAGGTAACAATTTTTTCAGTGATGAAAAATTGGAATAACAGATTTTGAACGAGAATTCAATCTGAAATAACTATTAAAGCACCATTTATAAGGTATAAGGTTAAATGGCTTGTAAAAAGTTTAGAAAATATCAAATATATTTATATCCACGAACCAAGTCAATATCAAGAACTTAAATATTTTCTAACATTTGTAATCTATTATACAATTTTAATATAATGTGTATTTTAATAAAACATTATTGGTATTTTAATATATATTTTTTTCAGGTGAAGATTTTGATTCTGGTATATACGATGCTGGAGGAACTAGACGAAATTATTAAAATTGTTTTCTTTTTAATATTAAATGTGTGTGTTTCTTAACAATTTTATGTTGTGTACCTTTTTACCTAATGAGGTATTTTATTTTTACAGGACTGTGATAATAATGATGGCTCCTTTTAAATTAGTGAATATAAAAGCGGAATATGGTATCTCGTCAAGTATTTTGAAGGAATGTGTTCAAGAGTTGGCACCTATCTTAATATATTTATTTAATTTCTCGATACTTAAAAATCACCAAGACTATACAATTTTTGAAAAATGGAGCAAATAGATCTGACCCTATCTCCTACAGACCCATATCAATTGCTCCGATTATATCTATCTAAAGTTTTTGAAAGAATCCTATTTAACAAGCTCCAATCTTTTTTGAAACTCAACAACATAATATCAGATAGCCAGTTTTTTAGCCCGCATTTTAAATCACAATATTTGTTCTTCTATAGTCGATATTTTTATCACACCTCCTCTCAACTTATTTAGTGGTTTTCATCAAATAAATTGTACCTCAATTCAGCCAAAACTAGTATTATTGAATTTAATCCTCAACGCACTTATAATATTCCAAACATATTTTGTATGGGCAACACTATTTTTACAACACTCTGTTAACTAAATTCCTTGGAATCCTTCTAGATTACAATTTATTATGGTACACTCATATTTCTAAGTGAGGGAGCCAGCTGAACTCTGCTATATTTGCCCTGAGATGTTTGTCTTCGTTCGCCTTTAGTAAGGTCCTCAACCTCGCGTATTATGACCTTATTGAGAGTCGATTGAGACATGGAATTCTTTTATGGTGTTTCTGTAACTCAACTTTATTTAATCACATATTTATTCTTCAGAAGAGGGCACTAATGATCGTCTGGTGTCTGGATCAGAGAGCCAGCTGTAGGGAGCTCTTTAGGGCGGGTGGCATCCTCACACTACCCTGCCTTTTAATATATGAGGTGGTGGTATATGTTTTTAAAATAAAATTAAATTCCCTATCCATAATCATAACTACAATTATGAAATACTCATACTCAGATAAGAAATTTGTCATCTCTGGAGTCCCTCAGGGTTCCATCCTGGGCCCGCTACTGTTCATTTTATATATAAATGACTTAAAATCGAGTGTTTTTAAGGGTAACCTTTGTCTTTTCGCAGATGACACTTCACTCGCTACATCACATCAAGCGCGACAAGAATTGACTGTTATGTTCAATCAAATAATACTGTGCAGTGGTTCCAAGAACATTTGTTGTGTGTCAATTCTGATAAAATTAAACTGCTTGATTTTTCGATTGGTCAGAAAGAAACATTACATCTTCAATTTTCCTTAGGTGAAAGTGTTATTACTGCGGAACATGACGTAATATTTTTGGGACTTGACCTTGATGCGAATTAAACATGTCATGCCCACATAGAACGTGTCGCTAACCGTTTATCTTCGGGAGTTTTTGTACTAAGACGTCTGTCCACCTTCTCCACTATTGAGATTATCTTTCAGCATATTATACCCTCATCTATCAATTTCTTGCATATGCAGTTGTGATTTGGGGATCTGAGGGCTCATATACGAAGACGCATTTCATTCTTCAATAACGTGCTGTACGGATTATTGCAGGAATCGGAAAAACAGAATCATGTTCACCCTACTTCAAGGCTTTTCATATACTCACATTTCTATCTATTTACATTTTTGAGTCACTTATTTTTCTGAAAAAGAACCAAAACTGTTTCTTAGAATTTCTACAGTACAAGTTAACGTCACACAACACAAATTTATTACAATATAAGCAAAAAATGCACAAATATATTACAATACAAGTAAAAAATGCATGAATATTATGGTGATCGATTTCGGTGAACCACGCTCACCTTCTTCAGACCAGAGGGATTCACAAAAGAATGGAAAATGGTGTTCAACAACTCAATATATAGGCCAATGATCGCGTGACCCCATTGGCTGGAATCGTCAAAATGGCGGCTGCTGTGATATTATTGGGTAATTCCTATTGTCTATTACTTCTATTCTTTTATTCGCTGAAAACACATTATTAAAAACTATTTCGGAATCAAAATTAACCTGTTCATTCACTAATTTATCACGATCCTTACATTTTCTTTAAAAATAAATAACTTCCCAATTCATAATTCATAACACTTCTTACAAACTTTGAGAATATCTACATTTTCATCTATTTTATTTAAACTGTGGGTACAATTCAGAAGGTGTTTAGCTACATTATAAATCTTTCAGATTTCTTATTTTTAAAAGCAGAGACGTGGTTTTTATATCTTTTGCTAAAATTTACAGTCTGACCTATGTAAAACATATTACAATCATAACAGTTAATCCTATATATTCCTGATTTATTGAATTTATCTTCACTTTCAATATTCAGGAGTAAAATGTTAGACATAGTGTTACAAGTCTTAAAAGCTATTGATAAATTTAATTTCTTAAATCTATTACCAAATCTTTGTGCGCCTGCGTGGGTTGTATGATGAATCAAAAGGGCACGATGCTGATCATCCACTACGTACAGAATATAGGAATGTCAAAAGAATTTACAGAAAAGCAATTAGACAAGAGAAATCCAAAGAAATAGCAAGAACTGTCACGAATTCCTCTAATAAATCTAAAGCATTTTTGGCTGTGATCAATGATTATCGTAAATCTCGTAACAAAGAGTTGTTTAATACTGCGATTAATGACAGAGATGGTGAGATTATTTCGAAACCTTATCAGGTCGTCAATAGGTATTGCAGCTTTTTCTCATCAATCGGTAATAATATTAATTCACATGGGATTCATGATCTAGAAGGCCAGAATGAATGTTGTGTACAATCCCTCTTCCTGACTCCGGTAACCGAAAAAGAAGTTTTAAAAACCATCACTGAGTTAAAGTCAAAACCACCAGTGGGTCAGGAAGGAATATCTTCCAAATTACTTAAGCAAATATCCGATCTTATCTGTCCTGTCTTTACTTACTTAGTTAATCAAGCGCTTCAATTTGGCGAGTTTCCAGATTCATTGAAATATAGTATTGTGAGGCCCCTGTATAAGACAGGTAGACGATTAGATTGTAATAACTATCGATCAATCACTCACTGTTACTTCTACCTTTTCTAAGGTATTGGAAAAACTCTTCATGAAAAGGCTGCTTAGTTTATGGACCACAATAACATCCTGTCACCTCACCAACATCAGGACCATTGATAAGCGCGCTCGTTTCGGGTTGGAGGTAAAGGACCGGCTTCTGCGGGGCTGGTAGGGGTGGGTGGGGGTTGCGGGGGCTGTGGTTCATGAGTGATTTGTATGTATGTGGAATGTATGATATTAGAAATAATTAATTTCTGAATATTGATTTATGTCTTTATTATTTTAATATCAGTAATATTCTTTTGCCATTTTTATCAATAAAATGTTAGATATAAGTTATTGTTTTTGTTTAAGAATATACAAGTAGATATTTAAGAAACTGTAAAATTTACTGTATATATTTCGTATAGTTGAAAAAAACAACATATTTTTGGAAATAAGGTTGAGTGGAAGAGAGGACTTAATAGTCCTAACTCCGCCTAATAAAGACAATTTTCATTTCATTTCATTTCATTTTAAATTTGGTTTTACAAGAGGGAGGTCAACGGTTGATTCTGTGTACTCTCTCGTGTCTTCTTTTGACCAGGCATTAGACTCAAGTAATCTTAGTTTAGGGATTTTTTTCGATTTAACTAAAGCATTCGATATGATAAGTCACGATATTTTGTTGTTTAAACTCTATCTGTTGGGAGTCAGAGGAATTGCCTACTCTTGGATCTCTTCATTCATTAAAGGTAGAAAAATTCAAGTTCAAATGTCGTTCAAAGATGAAGAAATGTGTATTACGCAATGTTTGTCAGAACCATCATCACTTGACATAGGAGTGCCCCAGGGTTCTATTCTGCGGCCTCTGCTTTTTTATTATTTGTTAATGATTTGCCCTCAAATGTTTGTCAGGCTCTCACATGCTTCTTTGCTGACGATACCTCTCTGGCTGTGTCGGCACCAAATATGGATGTTTTAAAAGAAAGAGCTGTACATGCGACAAATGAAGTTTTACATTGGTTCAAATTGAATTCCCTCGTAATCAACACATCCAAGACTTCTGTTGTGAACTTTTCTATGATTCGGACTATCACACCTGAATTTCCTTTAAATATTGGAGGTATTGATTTAACCATGTGCAATGAGGTGAAGTTTTTGGGAATTACATTAGATAGACATCTTAAGTTTGATCCCCTTATTGAAAATATATGCAAAAAAATCTGTTCAGGTATTTATGTAATACGAAGTTTATCCGCAGTGGTTGAATTAAATATTTTGCTCATTGCTTATTATGGGCTTGTACATTCTCATTTAAGTTATGGTGTGGCACTTTAGCGACATGAAAACTCCAATACGGGAGTTATTTTTCGACACCAAAAAAAAGCTATTTGTGCAGTATTCAAAAAACCTCCAAGGTATTCCTTGTAAACAGATTTTTAAAACATTTAAAATTCTAACATTTCCTTCACTATACTTTTTTTACTGAATTTGAACGTTCAAACATACATAGTTACACTTTCAGAAATAGACATAAACTTTCGATTCCTCAGCACCGTTCAACATTTTTCCAAAAACATTAAAATTATTCAGGGATAAAGATTTTCAATTCATTACCATTGACCCTGAGAAGGACTTTTCGTCTGGACTCTTTTGAAAGTAAATTAAAATAATATTTCATCGAAAAATGTTTTTATAGTGTTCAGGAATATTTTGCAGAGAGGGAGGCTTGATTTCAATTTATATTGTAAGAAGTTTGTATATTATTTTAATACTGTATTTTATTTGTAGTTGTATATGACATGTTTTATGCAATTGTATAAAATTGTCAACGAAATAAAGAGTTTGACTTTGTGTAAATGGTCCATTGTAATGGAGGGTTACATACTTCTTTTGTTTTATATCGGATTTTTCTTTTTTAAGTGTTGTTCGTTTTTCGTCTCGAATTTCATTTTCTATTTTCTTTTTTATTCTACTTCCGATTTCATTAATGTCCACCACCTTCAAACAGTATAATCAGGAATAAAACCAATTACAATATGCCAATACACAAATAATTTTTTTCAAAAACCATACATCTTATAATTGTAATACAATAGTCAATAACCTTCCAATTACTCTAAAACAAGAATGTAATGTGGTTACCTTTAAAACTAACGTAAAATTATTTTTACTTAAAAACTTTTTTACATCGTTAAGGATTATTTTAATAAGAAATATATTTAGTTCTATTATTTGTAGACCTAATATTTGTATTATAGGTTTTAAAATGTATTGAGCTATTTTTAATGACGACTGCTAATGCAAGTAAATTTGTTTGATGGCAATAAGGATATTTTAAATTTTAATACTAGATGTAAAAACAATTTTACAATTGAAAAATGCAAGCTGGAT
Organism: Stictocephala bisonia; assembly: GCA_035578905.1. NCBI lineage: Eukaryota > Metazoa > Arthropoda > Insecta > Hemiptera > Membracidae > Stictocephala > Stictocephala bisonia. The sequence goes on from JAQJVL010000794.1 coordinate 148,610, forward strand.
ATTTTTATAAAATCAATTTTTAATGTTGGCCCTAAATATTTTAATCTTCTCCCTTAAAATGTAAAAACAATCAATGGTCTATCTCTGCTGAAAACCCGTTTGAGGAGCCATTTGATCGGGAGGGCTTTCTATACTATCGATGAACCTCTTATGCAGCCTTAAGTGGTAGTGTTGGCTGTTTTATTTTTACTAAACTACCTTAAATACTTTTCCTTATTGTAACAGCTAATAAATAAAATAAATGTCAAGATCGAATTAAGTGTAGGCCTTAGTGAAAAATTGTCTTAGTATTAATTTATTTATGATGTTATTTTTGTATTATCACTTGCATAGAAAACTGTAATAAATCTTATTGTGCCAATAAATGAATCTTGAATCTAGTAAAGTGAATATGAAAGCGGCGAATGTATGCCGGGACATATATAACTATTCTTTAAAGTTGACATCCTTAATGACGAATATATTATTAAGGATATCAGGAGATGAGGCACAAACACTACACTCAAGTTGTTCACTGTAGAAGTTACCAAGAGTCAAACTGACTATATTATTTTAAAATATCAATGAATTGTTAAAATGAGATACAACTTGTATGGAATTTAAAAGTTCGAAAATTTACTGACCAAATTACGTATTTAACGGTTTACATTACAAGTAAACGTCACACAGCACAAATTTATTTTTGCACAGTTGATTTATTTGTGCATTTTGTGCTTATATTGTAATACATTTGTGTTGTTGTGTGATGTTTACTTGTACTGTATATGTACCAACACGTATTATGCTAATTAAAAAACTATTTGTAAATGCATTAGGCAAATTTAGCAATGATTTACAGGAATGTTAGAATCAAAGTTCATACTACTCTTGCCGATATTTACTTTAATCAGCAGTCCTAGCAGCATGGTTTACTACCTAAATACGTGAATGTGAAAATTAAATGTAATACTGTTGTTGGTATGCAAAAAAATAACAATCTGAAAAACTTTTGGAAGTAACTCAATTCAAGATTTTTATCGCAAAAAAAGACGAACTGACATTTTAGAGTTACGACATTCATATGCAAATTGTTAAAGAATATGGTAGTAGGGCTTTGTATTTGCTGAACGATAATCTTGATGAGGAGATTTCACGTATAATGGAATCGAAATATAATAAGCTTAATAAGAAATTGCAAAGATTAAAGAATGTAAGTCCTAATGACAATTTAACTAGCCATTTAGTTAATAATGAATGTCACGTTTTTCATAAAATGGTCATTAATATGAGTAATGTTGAATTTAGCAAATCTGAATACGATATATTGTGTTATGGACCCAAACATAATTTCATAAAAAATCAAAACAAACAAGCTGATATTTTAGCCCAGACATTGAATGTAATGTATCTCAGTTAAAAGATTGTAATAGAAATGAAATTAGATATGATCTAAGTAAAATATGTAAAACAATGAAGGTTAAAACTAATAATTTGAAACAAGTTTTAGATTATAAAGTTTGTTTAGATGTAAGACAGAAATTACAAGACGGAGATTTAGTCGCAGTTAAAGCCGATATGAGCAACGTAATTGTAATTCTGAAAAAAGAAGATTATATTACTAAAACCAAGGATTTTATCAAGGAAAATAAACTTACAGAACCAAAAGGTGATCCCACAAATAAATATCAGGATGAAATCAATAAAGTTGTAAAATCTTGTACAAAAGTTATTACTGACAATGTTAGTTTTAGAGCTTTTATGAATAATCCTAAGGCACCCACAATGAATGGTATTCCGAAAATTCACAAACCTAATGTACCTATTAGTCCCTTGGTAAATTTAAAATCTGCGCCTACTTACAATGTATATGAGATATTGTCCAATATTTTGACTTATGCTTTGAACCTTGAAAATAAATATAACAATAAGAACAATATTGACTTTGTCGATTAGGTCAATCATGTAAAATTATGTAATAAGATTAGGTTAGCCTCATTTATCATATGTAATCTGTATACTAATATTCCAGTTGATGAAGTGATTAATTTAGTTAAAGAAAAACTTGTAGTACAATAATCTGAAAAAAATTATGTAAATCAAATCGTAAAGCTGCTAAAACTTACTTCCGTTTCAATAACAAATTTTACTTACATAACGATGGTTTAGCTATAGGTAGTCTACTGTCAGCCATTTTGTCAGAAGTTTATTAAAGTATCATGAAGACTCCATTTAGGATAAATTAAAAAAAAGAACATGATATCATATTTTACACCCGTTATGTCGATGATATTATGGTTTTATTTAACGATAAATTATGTAATGACTTAGATAATATGTTAAATATACTTAATTGTCACCACCAGAAGCTTAGTTTTACCGATGAACTTGAATCTATGAATGAAATTAACTTTTTGGATCTAAAAATAATTCGTAATCATAACAAACTTTCATATAGAATTTTCAGGAAACCTACCCAACCCAATTAATAACAGTTCTATCCAACCCCCGTCTCACAAAACAACTAGCTTCAGAAGTATATTTTATAGGAATAAAAAAGAAAATAGAAAATAGAATTCGAGACGAAAAACAAACAACACTTATTTGTTTGTTTGTTGTTCAAATCTCAATACTGGAGAAGGTGGAGAAACGTCATGATTCTTTTGTGAATCCCTATGGTCTGAGGAAGGTGAGCGTGGTTCACCGAAATCGATCACTATAATTTTGTGCATTTTGTACTTGTATTGTAATATATTTGTGCATTTTGTGCTTATATGGTAATACATTTTGTGTTGTGTTACGTTTACCTGTACTGTATATGTACCAAAACGTATTATGCTAATTAAAAAACTATTGATAATTATACAACTAGGGAGAATATCCACTATGGTGCGTAGGATCTTTACAGAAACCCGAGGAGAATTACTACTAGATATTGATAATTAGACAACTAAAGAGATTATCCACTAAGGTTCGAAGGATCTTTACAGAAACCCGAAAAGACATACTACTTGATATTGATAATTAGACAACTAAAGAGATTATCCACTATGGTGGGTAGGATCTTTACAGAAACCCGAGGAGAAATACTACTAGATATTAATAATTAGACAACTAAAGAGATTATCCACTAAGGCTTAAAGGATCTTTACAGAACTCGAAAAGACATACTACTTGATATTGATAAGGAGACAACTAAAGAAATTATCCACTAAGGTGAGTATGATCTTTAGAGAAACCCAAGGAGACATACTACTTGATATTGATAATTAGACAACTAAAGAGATTATCCACTATGGAGGGTAGGATCTTTACAAATTCCCGAGGAGACATACTACTAGATATTGATAATTAGACAACTAAAAAGACTATCCACTAAGGTACCCACCCAGTGTACATCAATAGCACTGTATGTGTATGGGTGGGTGGGAGGGTCAATAGCACTGTATGTAAGTCAACATATTTACTTTTTAAGTGCTGTTTGTGGTATTCATCTGTGCTAGACGAGATGTCAAAGTTATCGTGCTGGCTTAACTTGATTGATGGTTCAAGTAGGCTAATTGATTTTGAGTGAATATACCCACCTGCCCACCAATACCAATGTTCGTGTATGGGCGGGCGGGTGGGTAAATACCTCTGTACGTGTATGGGTGGGTCAATACTACTGTACGTATATGGGTGGGCGGGTGGGTGAATACCACCGTACAGGTATGGGTGGGTGGTTGGGTCAATAATAAATATGAGCCTCATATATAAATATGAGGATATTTACAGAAACCCGATTAAACATACTACTAAAAACTAAAATGATTATCCACTATGGTGGGTAGGATCTTTACAGAAAGCCGAGGAGACAAACTACAAGATATTGAAAATTAGACAATTAAAGAGGTTATCCACTAAGGTGGGTAGGATCTTTACAGAAACCCAAGGAGACATACTACTAGATATTGATGATTAAACAACTAAAGAGATAATCCACAAATGTGGGTAGGATCTTTACAGAAAGCCGAGGAGACAAACTACAAAATATTTAAAATTAGACAATTAAAGAGATTATCCACTAAGGTGGGTAGGATTTTTACAAAAACCCGAAGAGACATACTAATAGATATTGATAATTAGACAACCAAAGAGTTCATCCACTAAGGTGGGTTGGATCTTTACATAAACCCGAGGAGACATATCACTTGATTTTAATAATTAGACAAATAAAGAGATTATCCACTAAGGTGGTTTGGAACTTTACAAAAACCCGAGGAGGCATATTCCTAGATATTGATAGATAACTAAAGACATTATCCACTAAGGTTTGTAGGATCTTTACAGAAACCCAAGGAGACATACTATTATATATTGATAATAAGGCAACTTAAGAAATTATAAACTAAGGTGGGTAGGATCTTTACAGTAACCCGAGGAGACATACTAATTGATATTGATAATTAGACAAATAAAGAGATTATCTACTAAGGTGGGTAGGATCTTTACAGAAACCTGATTAGACATACTAATTGATATTGATAATTAGACAACTAAAGAGATTATCCACTAAGGTGGGTAGGATCCTTAAAGAAACCCGAGGAGACATACTAATAGATATTGACAGTTAGACAACTAAAGAGATTATCCACTAAGGTGGGTAGGATATTTACAGAACCCCAAGGAGAAATATTACTAGATGTTGATAATTAGACAACTAAAAAGATTGTCCTCAATGGTGGGTAAGATCTTTACAGAAACTTGAGGAGACTAACTACTTGATATTGATAATAAGACAACTAAAGAGATTATCCCTAAGGTGGGTTGGATCTTTACAGAAACCTAAGGAGACATACTACTACAAATTGATAATTAGACAACTAAAAAGGTTATCCTTTAAGGTGTGTAGGATCTTTACAGAATCCTTAGGAGACATACTACTAGATTTTAATAATTAGACAACTAAGGAGATTATCCCTTAAGGTGGGTAGGAACTTTACAGAAACCCGAGGAGGCATATTCTTAGATATTTATAATTAGATAACTAAAGATATTATCCACTAAGTTTTGTAGGACATTACAGAAACCCGAGGAGACATACTACTAGATATTGATAATTAGACAACTAAAGAGATTATCCACTAAGGAGGGTAGGATGTTTACAGAAACCCGAGGAGACTCACTACTTGATATTGATAATTAGACAACTAAAGAGATTATCCACTAAGTTTTGTAGGACATTACAGAAACCCGAGGAGACATACTATCAGATATTGATAATTAGACAATTAAAGAGATTATCCACTAAGGTGGGTAGGATCTTTACGGAAACCCGAGAAGACATACTATTAGATATTGTTAATTAGACAACTAAAGAATTTATCCATTAAGGTGGGTAGGATTTTTACAGAAACTCGAGAAGACATACTATTAGATATTGTTAATTAGACAACTAAAGAATTTATCCATTAAGGTGGGTAGGATTTTTACAGAAACCCGAGGAGACATACTACTAGATATTGAAAATTAAACAACTAAAGATATTATCCACTAAGGTGGGTAGGATCCTTAAAGAAACCCGAGGAGACATACTACTAGATATTGAAAATTAAACAACTAAAGATATTATCCACTAAGGTGGGTAGGATCCTTAAAGAAACCCGAGGAGACATACTACTTGATATTGATAACTAAACAACTAGTGAGATTATCCACTAAGGTGGGAAGGATCTTTACAGGAACCCGAGGAGACATACTAATTGATATTGATGATTACACAACTAAAGAGATTTTCCACTAAGGTGGGTAGGATCTTTATATAAACCCGAGAAGACATAATACTTGATTTTAATAATTAGACAACTAAAGAGACTATCCACTAGGGTGGGTAGGAACTTTACAGAAACCCGAAGAGGCATATTCCTAGATATTGATAGATAACTAAAGAGATTATCCACTAAGGTTTGTAGGATCTTTACAGAAACCCGAGGAGACATACTTTTAGATATTGATAACTAGGCAACTAAAGAGATTATCCACTAAGGTGGATAGGATATTTACAGAAACCCAAGGAGACATACTACTAGATATTGATAGTTACACATCTAAAGAAATTATCCACTAAGGTGGGTAGGATCTTTACAGAAACCCGAGGACCCAAACTACTAGATATTAATAATTAGACAAATAAAGAGATTATACTCTAAGGTGGGTAGGATCTTTAAAGATACCCGAGGAGACATACTACTTGATAGGGGGGAGTTGAACGTCAAAAATTGAAAAAAGTTTTTTTTTTTATTTTATTACTTTATTATTTGGTTATATATGAATACTTTACTGCAATTTTCACAAAGATTGGACATTTAAAACAGCCGCTATGAATTTTCTAAAATATGTATGTTTAACAAATTTTTTGCATTTCATATTTTACTAGTTTAGCTGCTGCACAAATCACTCCAATGTGTTTGGCAAACTGTTGTTTTATCCCTCTTTGTATGTGTCAACATATGTTTATAACCTTTTCTTCTGCTATTGTCTTATTTTGTTTGTGTGAAGTGTTTTTTGAATTTTTATAAACAAATGCAACCAAATCTAACAGTTTGAAGTTTATAATATTCCTGTCTGTGGTTACTGAGAATATTGTTGTATTGTTAGTATTGAACTAATAATGCCTAGGCCTAAAAGTGTATTCAAAAAGATTAAAAATAAAGGCAATAGGTATTACAGAACTATACCATTAGGACCCATAACACAACAGCATAGTTAAGCCTTAGTAGAAACTGAAGATAGGCCTAGCTCTCAGCCAAAACCTTCTAGTTCATCTAGGACAAAGTTGACATCACCAGGCAACAAGTTTGATTATTTCAATAGGTATGAAGATGTTGCAAGTGACAGTAGAAATATTATTATAAGTATAGATATTCTGAATTCCATCATTAATATTTTAGGATGTAGAAATTGCGGAGGAAGTGTACAAATTTCTTTACAAAATAATGATGGTATAGTTAGTAGCCTAGAAGTGTCTTGTTCTGGTTGTAGCAGTAAAAACTCATTCTGGTCATCAGATTTATGTGATAAAACAAACATATTTGAGACAAATTTACGTTTGTTTTATGGTCTCCGTTGCATCGGTAAAGGCCTAGAAGCAGGCTAGCTTCTTTGTGCCATGCTAAATCTCCCTCCGCCTAGCACTGCACGAAGTAGGTACACCAAAGTTTTGTCAAAAGGATTGAAGGCTGTTGCAGAAGATTCTATGATAAATGCAACAAAAGAAGCAATAGTTGGAAATGACAACAATCCTGACATTAGTGTACCTTTCGATGGGAGTTAGCAGAAGAGGGGTTACAAATCAAAAAATGGATACGGAGCCGCTTGTAGTATGGATACTGGTAAGGTTGTGAGTAGATAAAATATAATGAAAATAGACTCACTCTCGGGTATCTTCGGGTATCCTCGGGTATCTTCGGCTCCCGGATCCAAGATGGCGACCACGTTCGGGTATCTTCGGGTCACGTAACCACCCCGAGCTCCGATTGGTCTTTTTTTTTCGATTTTTCAAGATGGCGGCGTCCATTTCAAGCTAAATTTCCTAACCTCACTTTTCCTAACCTGAAATATCCCTCAAATTCCCAAATTTCCCTCCAAATTCCCACATCATACTATATAAAATGCACTGTTAACCATGTTATACTATAGAAAATACACTTTTTTGTCCAATATGGCGTCTTTCCCTCCCAAAATTCCCTTCAAAAATTCCCTCATCCAAGATGGCGGACTTTATACTATATAAATGTAAAAATATGACAACCGGATCCAATATGGCGTCTTTCCCTCCCAAAATTCCCTCATCCAATATGGCGGACTTTATACTATATAAAATGTAAAAAGATGACAACCGGATCCAATATGGCGTCTTTCCCTCCCAAAATTCCCTCATCCAATATGGCGGTCTTTATACTATAAAAAATACACTATAATAAATGGCTAACGCGTCGTCTGCTGGTCGGGCGCGCATGCGCATTGTTATTCTACTCATATATACACTACTCCATAAACTCTATGTGCTCGACCCGATCGTAGCGCACCTGGTGGCAAAACTTAGCGCATCCTTTCGGAAACATGGCGCCTTTGGAAGGGAAGTCCCTGGTGGTAATTCCCTCCCTCAAATTCCCTCGTTATACTATACAAAATGCACTCTTAACCTTTCCCATCTCATACTATATAAAATGCAAAAGATGGCGGCCATTTACATATGTACTATATAAAATGCTTTCATGTACTTCCGGCGACCGTCGGCTACCTTCGTACACGTCTTCTGCTGGTCTGGCGCACACCCAAATGCCACGCTCTTATTGGTTACCTCCCTACTTTACAAGTAATCTTTCTCACACGTACTGTTAGACTACTTATTTAATTTAATTTTTCTCAAATTTTAACAAATACACAGTTAATATACGCTCTTAGCTTTGGGTACTCATCCACAGCTTCCTACACTGTTACCTATAGTTATCTATCTATACTTATCTATTGAATCACAGTTCATCCTCAAGCCCCTACTTAACACTCTAGACAACCCGCAATACACGTTTTTAATTAATTATTTATTTAAAAATGAAGGGACAATTTTTTTTATTTAATCTGTTTATAATTTGTAATACACTGTTATCCTATCCATTTTAATTAATTTTAAATTTTATATTAAATAGGCCTACTCTGTTAACATGCGCTCTTACCTTCAACTACCATCTACTTCTGGTTAACTTCATATTAAACACACTCGACATCCTCTAAACCTAACACGCTAGCTTAACGCTCTTACCCTAGAGCCCTCATGCCTAACCGAACTATTCAACCTAAATTACTTTGCTCGATGCACCGACAGTTCATTCAGTTCTCGCACAACACAGGCTGACCTCAATATTGTTTGCTATTTTAATTAGCACCGGACGGACTGCATATCAACCACATGTTAACCCTAGAGGTCAAGTTTAGTGATATCAAACAGCATTATATGCATTTCCTCACAGATAGTCGTAGAATCCGACCATATCTCGTCTATTATTAAACAAAACGAAAGAATTATTGGTATTATAGTCCCACACTTTTAAAAAAAGAGAGCAATAATAATTTATTTACACAATACATTTTATTCAGTAAAATCAATTGATAATTTTGTTATTATCAATTATAATACGTAATACATAGAACCTTTTTCAATAATTTGTGCTTTATATTTAAATTATTGCAAATAAACTTAATTTTAACAAAGTTTTATCTATTTGTTTTGTTGTAAATTCCATAATTTATACATGCTAACACATTACATTATATGTGTAATAATGAGAGATCGTACATCAAAATTATACCGTATTTTCTAAAGATTTTATAGTTTAGGTAGGATTTTAAACAATATGTATACCATTTATAGCTTAATACCATATCAAATTACATTCATACACATTGAAGTCACAAAGTAAAGTTAACAACCTACATTCCTATCAACACATTACCTCCAAGTAGAGGGCTAACAACACTACACCCAATACATGTTTTCATTAAGTCACACTGAAATAGTAAACTTTTACCAAGTGAAAGTATTCAGTTCCCCTTTACAAGAATAACTCTACATACGTCCATTGACTATAAATGAAGTATATTAACCAATAATACCTTTAAAACTTATACATGTCAAGAGACACCCTAACTTTAGTCTACCTAATTATTGTATGTTAACCAACCTAAACTTACAAATAACAATTAATTGTTGGAAAAGGGCTCAGATCAAGCAAGAACTACCATCATAGTAGTCTCCAAAGCCCTTAAAATTTAGTTAAAATGTCCATAAATAGAGTTATTTGTGTACAAAATATGTTATAATTCCCTAAAAGCATTAAAATGCAGTGTCATAACAATGATATTCACCCTAAACATTAAAAACCCCTTTGAAATGCTCTTATAGAAACCTTTATAAACTTAATTTGAGCTCAAAACAACGTACAAAACTGATGTAACACTTGTAAATTAATTGTTTAACCTACATAGCTATTTAGTTGACTTTGCATTTACTACTACAAGACTCCAAACATTTGGCAAAATGTAAGTAGCCAATAGGAATAAATTCTCTATAATGTTCACATTTTAAGCTTGATTTTAAAGATGAGACTATTGAACATGATCACATGAGACTATTGAAAGATCACATAATTAAAATACAACATACCACACACACAAACACACACACACACACACACACACACACACACACACACACACACACACACACACACACACACACACACACACACACACACACACACACACACACACCCACACACACACACACACACACACACACACACACACACACACACACACACACACACACACACACACACACACACACACACACACACACACACACACACACACACACACACACACACACACACACACACACACACACACACACACACACACACACACACACACACACACACACACACACACACACACACACACACACACACACACACACACACACACACACACACACACACACACACACACACACACACGCGCGCGCACACACGCACACACGCACACACGCAAACACGCACACACAAACACGCACGCACGCACGCACGCACGCACGCACGCACGCACGCAAGCGCGCACACACACACACACACACACACACACACACACACACACACACACACACACACACACACACACAAAACATATCAAACCACACAAACTCTAAATACAAGATTTTTGACTAACCTCTCACCTAGTAAACACAATGTTCCTCTGATATATCACCTAACTCTCCATTGCATTCGACCTTTGATTGTCCATCTACCTATCCATAAGCATATGTACAAGACATCTACCAAGCTCCATAACCCTACCTATCCATTAGTAAGACTGTCCTACCCACTTAGCCAACACACAGCTATCTTTACAGACCAACTTCCCTCCCAACACATAAGACTATTGGCTGACTCTATCTACTTAACATACAAGACTTACCATACACTCTACATAGAAGACGTTTAAATATCCACTCACCTACGCAATACACACAAAACACTTGTTAGATCACACAACAATTTAACAAACACAACTGTCGATTGATACTCCACCTTCCCAAAGCATAAGACTGTTGAAGGACCACCTACCAAAAATACAAAAATCATGATAAACAAACTACACACTCTGCAGACATGACTTAATATACCATCATACTACCATGAAAATAGTCTTATTGACATACCCCTACCTATCCAATATACGTACCACACACCGTACATACAAGACTTATGTTTACCCACCCACATACTAATCAAACAAGACTCTTGATTGAACATCCATCTCCGTAACATTCATGGATGACCTACCTACCAAACATACATACCACACACCATAAAATCATTACTTAACAGTCCACCAACCTACTCAACACACAAAACCTCTGATAGATCATCCACCTAACCTTTACAGCTTGACGAAATTACAGCTTGAAGGGTTTCAACGTCTGTATTTTCTTAATCACAAGTCTTCGTCATGTTGTCTAGCGTCATGAGGCACACCATGCAATATTCCGTATTTTCATCTGGAACATCTTTCACTGATAGTTCTGCACAGTGGAAATGTAACCAAAGATCGCAATGATCACATAAGATTCCGTTTCTAACTACTTTATTGCATTTCGAACATTTTATGCACGTCAGAACTCTAGTTTTACTAACAACCGACGGAGACACGACATTAACAGTTGCCGCCATCTTGATCAATTCTCTTGAACATGATACCATTTTTGCATCAGCAAATATAATTCTAGGCAAAGAAAAACAGAAGCACTATTCTACTTGAACTATTAGTTTATTTAACCTAAACATTTGAACACAAAAATTTCCGGCACATTCATATGTAGGATTTGAATGTTTAACATTAGTGTAAAATTCACATAACAGCAATTTTTGAACGTTAAAACGATGTATGTTTTACTAAGATGTGTCCTTTTTAGCACGTCATGAGTAATGTAGCTATTGAGAAGTACTTAGCTATGTATGACATTTGGCAGGATTTGTAATTTCTCTATGACATTTAGAGATAAGTAAAGTACTAAAATCAATAGTTTAATGTTATGATTGTCTTATACTCGTATGATGTTCACAATAACTCAGCCATCGTGTCATAATATCCTTACGTCCAGCATTCCTAAATAAGCTTTATTTAGTTAATGTATTATAAACATGGTAAATGCAGTTATATTTCATAATACAACACTCTACTTTCATATTTCACGATAAATGGCTCTCTATTCATATTATGGATGCAATAATTTGTTTATTTATAAAACTTAATTTATAATTTACTTTACTTTTTATATTTGTACTATAGTTATTACTTTTTATTTTAGTTTTTCGTTATTTTTGACAAAAGTATGTTATAATGTAAGGTTTAAACATACAAATGTTGCTCTAAACTACAACTAACTATCAAAGTGTTGTTTAATTTATTAATATATATTATAACAGCACTCTGTGGTAATATTATTCTTTACCACTTCTTGGAGACAATCTAACTTAAAAAGAAATTATCAACTCCGAATCTCTCCATTTTGTAAGATATCCCACAATGTGCTGGGCGACTTAAATCTAGAAAACCACCTCTTTGACTAGTTTCCCAGTTAATTTCAAATGAATTTTCGCCATAAACCAACTGGGCGTTGTTTGGATATGTTTCATGGTCAAAACAAGTTTCTGGTATCACACCTTATGACTGTCATAGGTGGAATGAACCTTCTTTTGAAGAAGTGGACTATGTTGAGTTGCTTCCGCGCAGGTATGGTAAGATGAAACTGTTGGAAATGTAAGCGGGGAATGGCAAATAATCAATCATGTGAGCTGAAAATCAAACCATGTATCACGTAACTAGAATCTATATTTTTCGGTAAAAAGGTGCTATATACATTATTTACAAGATAACCAGACGTTTCATCCAAGCTGTGATGTGGCACCCTCAGCGGTATCTCTGGTATCTTAGAGACTGGAGGTATCTCTGGAGGTAGTACCTCTGAGGGTGCCACATCACAGCATGGGCTAACGTCTGGTTATCTTGTAAATAATGTATATAGCACCTTGAGGCGGTTGTCACCGCAAAATATATATTCTAGTTATGACACCGGCCACTTAAGCCTAAGTATGGATCACCTCGTTAATAAATGCCTATTATGCTCTTCTCAGGGGAATTAGTTGGTCTTCATTCAATCGGAGAAGCAGGTGTTGAATGGTTATGATAACTGGAGTTGGCTCTATGATGGGAGATCATTGTTTAAACACTATCACACAATACATTGTACTTAAGGTATAGTTTTCTTTGGATTTCTTATTTCCGATTTTGCTTTTTTAAATCAATTTAAAAGAACGCCAACTATTTTTATTGATTAATACTAGCTTGTTAGCCCTACCCTCTCCCACCAAACAAAATATAAACAATTCAGTGAAAGTAAAAATACTAGTTTTTAATTTTTATTTGGTATATTTCATGTGGAGCTTACTCCAACCAAAATATATTAATTTATTTTGACTACAAACTTTAACGACTAATAATTAATAAATAATAATCAGTAATAAGCAAGGATCATTCTTGTAGCCTTTTCAATGTTGTAAAGTATCCAGAACAACATATTTACATTAAAAGTCTGCAGAAGCTGTCGGCCATGTTGATTTTAATCCAATGAAAAGAATGTTATTTTCAAACCGGACATACGATCACGCGTATCCAAACCAAACAATTATTTTTAAATTGATTTTTTCCAAACAAATTGCATTTGATAAAGAATGAAATTGCGCGCTGGAATTGCTTTGTAAATTCCTAATTAGTTTTATAGAAACAAGTATACAAGTATTTAGTTTGAAGTTTCTGTTTTATAATTTGTAATACTAGGGGTATGTATTCAAAATATCAAAGGCAAACCCAATGCTTATTATAATAACTTTTAAAATGAGACCTCAAGCACAACCTTTGGTCAATAAATAACGAAAAATTATAAATTTGCAAATAACATAGTTCTTATGGGATTAAAACCAACATGGCTGGCCTCTGCAAACTCTTAATCTCATGGTACTGAACACTTTAGAAATTGATATGCATGGTGTTAATGCATATTTTAAATTGTGGGAATATATTATAAGTTAAACATTCTTATAACTTTGACCCCCGCCCTTAGGGTCCTCCTAGTTGTTATTCCGTTCACGCGTCGACCCGACCTGTGTCCAAGTCGAGTGTGAGTGTGTAGCGTTCTCATTAGTAGTCAAAGCGTTCGCACGTGTCTTTTTCCAAGTGAGGCCTTGTCTGGGTTATATGTTCTCCTCGTATATTCTGTTGTCCTGATACCATGACCTTTATTGTTGTAACGACCACGCCCGTAGATTTATTTTTTAATACTTGAGTTATATAAACAAATGAAACATTGTTTGGGTTACCTGTTTTCCATGTTGATTCTATGCTCCTGATACTAACATTTAAAAAAATATAGTGGGGTAAAAAATGTTTCTGCATTTAGTGGGAATCGAACTTGAAATTTCAGATTGTGAAGCAGTCGTGTTAACCACTACACCATTAATTGCTTCAATAATATAATATAATTTGTAAATATTTCTATACTGCTGTGCTCACGTTCAATAAAGCTAAATAGTGCGTCATCGGTATGGTATGAGTATTGCGCAGTAAGGTGTTATCCAAGGTTGACACAGTGTGCATGAGTAGTTTGTTGTTGTGCAACAATGTTTGTGTATAAATGGTGATGAAAAAGAGAAGATCTCGGTTGTCAGAAAATAAAAACCGGAGTATGTACTTAGAAGATCATATAAGAACATTACCATTAGAATTAAAATATAATATTTTAGTAAATTTACCGTTTGTCAAAGTACGTTTCATTGAAGATGACCATTTTTGGTATTTATATTGTAAAAAGAATAATGTGAAGAGGATTGATTCTAAAAAAAGATGGAAGGATGAATACAACGATTATTATTTTGCATATAGAGGATTTTGGTATTCATTTTTAAATTATGCCAGAAACGAATCGAACTCAAATTTCTAGATTGTGAAGCGGTTAGTTTTAACCAATACGCTATTTGGTGAGAATAAAATTTGATTATATAATAGTGATTAGTTATCAATGTCGTCAGTTTGTTTTTAGTCATCGATTCTAAAAGGTGTTTGGTTATAGTTTTATTTTGAGAAAATGGACAGTGAAAAGTTTATATATTAGATCCAGATAATTTAAGAATATTGATACGAGAAACAGGAATGACAACTTATATAATGATTGAAAGTGAAGGAAGAGATATTGTTACACTAGATGTTGATCAATGGAAGAAGTTTAGAAATTATTTTTCTACTATTGATAGTAAATTTAACAAAAGAATTCGAAAATTAGTTAACAATCAATATATATATATTATGATAAGTCGTTGTGAAGAAGTGAATAATGTAGATTTGAAGTGTTTAAAAAATTTGGTATCAATTTATTAAAATGAATCAGAGACTATACACTAATAAAACGTAAGAAATGTAAAATGAGTCATGTTCATTAATATTAATGAGATGGAAAACTATAAATAGTAGTTGGATTGTGTATAACGGATCAGTTCTTTAATTGACTGTAACCGTTAAGGTGTTGTCACGTATAATCAGCAGGTATGGAGTATGCTTATAGTAAGACTTTGATATTAACTAATAATTTAAAAGTAATACTCAGTAATTGGCAAACAAATACAAATATTTTTACTGTAAAAAAGAATAGTGATAATAAACCTGATAGTTTTGTTCAGTTTAATTATGATGATTGGACAGAATTCAAGAAAGGCTATGATGCAATTGATGAAGAATTTTGGAAACGATTCAAGTACCAATATTCAAATATAATGGTCAATAATTTTAGTATGTCATTAGAAAATCATATACGAACATTACCATTAGAATTACAATATAATATTTTAGTGAATTTCCCGTTTCACAAAATAAGTTTCATTGAAGATGATTGTTTTTGGTATTTATATTGTAAAAAGGAAAAAGTGAAGCGGTATGATTCAACAAAATCATGGAAGGAAGCATATATTAATTATCATAGATTCAAAGAAGTCATGTTACGAATTGATATTTTTGAATTTATAATGCAAGAAAGTGTATTTAAATTATTTTAGACTCAATTTTGAATTAATTTTATTACTTATGATACAATATTGATATCAGTGTTTATTTGACAACCAAAGTTTACCCACTCGTCATATTATGGACTGTAATAATAATAATAAGAAGAAGAAGAAGGGGAAAAAAGTTCAATTTTCAATTCCTTTAGTGACAGAATATTATAAAATGTCGACTGATAAAGATAGATCATCCAATTGGACAAGTGATGCAGCACATTTTAAGAGACGTATATCTAATTTTGAAGAAATTATTTTACCATTATTAATAGAAAAACTAAAGAAAATAAAAATTGAAGATGAATAAATTAAACTAGTTACATCATCATATATTGTAATAAATACCGAAACAGTTGTGTTTAGTTACTTATTTAACAACTAACAATGGTAGTGATCGAATCAGCGGTGTTGGTTTGTTTTTATAAAGATGAAAGACTTGTCAAAGTATGTTGCGCTTGGTGTAATCACTGTTCATCGAATTGTAAAAACTATGATGTGTCAGAATATGATAAAATTAAAATAGTCGTAAAGGGTGCAGAGGAATCAGATGAAGATAAGGAGCCAGAAGTTGGTGAAAAAGAGTAACCGTAATTGTGCAATGCTGAAATATTTGGAAAACATTATAAATATATGATTGTCTATCCAGTTTATCATTCGTCTTGAATCGTCCAAGGTGAGTAGTAGTTAGAGATATATCGATTAGTGTTTTATAAAGCAATGTAATAAAGTTATTTAAAAGAAATTAATATGATTATTTTATTTTTTTAATACCGAAATGTTAATTTTTTCTTCTTTTTCTTTTTTTAGATGGAGTTCATATTAGACTTTCAAAGATTTAAAAATAATGACAACGACTATATTGTAAAGGAGCTTGCTCTGTTGTCTGCTGACGGACAAGTGTATGAACTTCATTTATTTCAGCCACCATGTGAATTCAATAAATTGCCTGTTCACTTACAAAAACAAGTGGTGTGGCTTGAAAAACAATATCACGGCCTTTTCTGGAACTCTGGAATTAAACATTATAAAGAATTAAAAGATGTATTTAAAAATATTAATTTAAATGGAACTTTGTATGTTAAAGGCAGAGAAAAACAAAAATATATTATTAAATTAATTTCAGTTTCAAGCGAATGTTGTTAATTTAGAAGATTTAGGATGTCCAAATTTAAATATATTAAAAAAAACAGTATAAATGTAATTTGATGAAACCTTGTCATTTTAATCATAAATCATATAATTGTGCCTATACGAATGGTTATATGTTATTAGAATGGTTTAAAAGTTATAAGGAAATCTCAGATAGGGTTGAACTAATAAATAAGGCTATAAACGAGTGTTATTTATATGGATATAACAATTTGTCATGTGAATCATTAGCATGTCTACCGAAATATTTCATAATAAATTATGTTAGTGATATCGATTGTATTTACAATAGACTGCCACAGAACCTAAAACAGGATAAAGATATTTTATTGAACTTAAGATGTCAAGAACATTATTTTCCTAAGCCTGGTGAAGATGATTTTGATGGTCCTAATCCGAAAAGAAAAAATTGTTATTTTTGTATGCATAAATTAAAAAAATTACCATAGTAAAGCGCAATAGTTACTATTATTATTCTCATTGTTTTAGAAAAATTGGGGAAAGA
The DNA here is from genome assembly GCA_035578905.1 of Stictocephala bisonia. NCBI lineage: Eukaryota > Metazoa > Arthropoda > Insecta > Hemiptera > Membracidae > Stictocephala > Stictocephala bisonia. The sequence continues at coordinate 166,442 of JAQJVL010000794.1, forward strand.
ATGTCATCATCTACAGTATCTTCTTCTTCTTCTACTTCACTAAGTGAATCTGATTGTTTTGATATATTTAATTGTACTAAAAAAGACTTAATAAAATCTGGATTTTACTGTACAAAATTATTTAATAATATTGTATGTTGTGGTTGTGGATGGCAATCTGGTGAGTCAAAATTAACTTTACGACAATTGAATTTTATTCATAAATTACAAAAACCAGATTGTGAAATGTCTAAACATGTAGAAGAAAATGTAAATAGCTATGTAAAATATAAGAAATATGTATCAGAAATAGAGGAAATGATGAAAGACTCTTTTTTATTCTGGCCTAAAACATATCCAAAAGTAAACGATATGGTGCAATCTGGCTTCTACTACACAGGAAATGATGATGCAATGGCTTGCGTGTGCTGCGGCATTGTTCTTGAACAATGGTCACCGGAAGATCAGCCAAGTGTGGAACACAGGAAGGCGTCTCCTGACTGCAAACTTTCTAATTAAAAAAACAACATTCTTTGTATACGTGTATCATTAACTCACTGCATGTAAATAATTACTTGTTGAATAAATTTTTATATATATTTATGTATGTGTTTTTTTAAATTGTACCATTTTATATGTAGTCTTTATGGATACAAGAACAGGTTTAGCAAAAGAGCTGCACAAACAAGCTCGTGTCAATTTTCCCAGAAGTAATGTAGAACTTAAAGGATTGCACGATCTGTATCAAGCTGATCTTGTTGAAATGATTCCTTATTCTAGTGTAAATAAAGGCTACAAATATATTATGACTGTAATTAATTGTTTCACCAAATTTGCAATAGCGGTTCCTTTAAAAACAAAAACCGCTAATGAAGTAGCATCAGCATTGGAACCTGTTCTTAAGAAATTTCCAATGCGTCATTTTCAAACCGATGACGGAGGTGAATGGTTTAATAATACTGTTAAAAGTTTATTTAAAAGGTATAATGTAAATCATTATTCTACATTTTCTGAGAAAAAAGCTTCTATTGTGGAAAGGTTTAATCGAACTTTAAAAAATAAAATGTGGACTCATTTTAGTGCACAAGGTAGCTATAGGTGGTTAGCTTTACTACTGAAACTCGTTCACAGCTACAATAATACTGTACATCATACTATAGGTGTAAAGCCTTCAGAGGTTAACGAATTAAATGAAAAAGATATTTTAATAAAAATAATTAATCATAGAAATAGAACAGGAGTTGTTAAACAAAGATTTGATGTAGGCGATCGCGTAAGAATTATTCGTGTGAAACATCAGTTCACCAAAGGCTATTTACCCAGGTGGAGCAACGAGATCTACACAGTGTGGAGAGTTCAGCCAACAAAACCAGTAACTTATATTTTACAAGACGACAACAAAGAGATTCTGAAAGGAGGATACTATCAAGAAGAATTAAGTAAAAATAAATACGACGAAGTTTATTTAATAGAGAAAATTGTTAGGAAAAAAGGTGATAGATATTTAGTTAAGTGGTTGGGCATGGATTCATCAAAAAATACGTGGATATCAAAAAAGGATTTACTATAATGAAATTTATTAAACAAAATACACATTTGTCCATTGTAAATTTAGATAAGTTTATTTTACAGAAAAATATGACTTCAGTCAGACGACACAGCGATCTTTTACCCAACACAATCAGATGTATTGTATGTGGTCCTTCAAACTGTGGAAATACCAATTTATTATTAAATCTTTTGTTCTCATCTAACGGACTATGTTTTGATAATATATATATTTATTCTAAGTCTTTGCACCAGTGTAAGTACAAATTACTTGAATCTGTACTAGAGAGTGTTCCAGAAATTGGGTATTTTCCATATTCAGATAATGAACTAATCCCGCCTCCCAATCAGGTAAGACCAAGATCGATAATGATTTTTGATGTTGTATCATATGGAAAACAGAGAAATATAAAAGATTATTTTTCAATGGGTCGTCACAACGATGTGGATACGTTTTATATATGTCAGACTTACAGTTACGTTCCAAAACAGTTAGTTCGCGATAATGCAAATTTATTAGTGGTTTTTAAACAAGACGAAAGAAATTTACAACACATTTACAATGATCATGTAAATACTGATGTGAGTTTTAACTTTTTTAAAGAGTTGTGTGTTAAGATATAGAAATCCGGTCAAAATAAATTTTTAGTTATAGACAAAGGTAGCGCTTTAAACAGAGGTCGCTATCGATCAGGATTTGATATATTTATTCAATTTTAATATTTTAAAATAGTCATTTGTTGTACAGTCATTAGTGAATGAACATTGAAACGTTTGACGAGTCCTGGTTTAGTAATAAAACTAAAGAGGAAATAGTAAAGAGTATTGCCGAACTACGTAAGAATATAAAGAAAAACATAGAGCGTTAAAACACGAGATGTTAGAAACGGAAGAACTTTGGGAAAAACAATTAAAACCTATTGCCGAACCGTTGAGGAAACTTGTGGAAGATAGTGAACAGACGAGAGAAGAAGAAAAAATAAGGGATGTGAAAAATGAACGTAAAAGGAAATTATTAAAAAACGATGAAGGAAACGAAGACGAGGTGACACCCGCAAAACGATACGTTCCTGTCCCGCCACATGGTGTTAAAAGAAAACAAAAAATTAATTTACCTACAAAACCGGATTATGAAAGTGATTATGAATACGATGATGGTACTGTCGAAACGCCTGTGTCAAAAATAGTCGCAGTTGAACCGCTCGAAAGTATGGACGCCGAAGAGCCACCTGAATTGATGGAAACCATAAATAGTAATCCGTTATCAACACCAATAAGTCAACATGTTATTTATGAACAACAAGCCTCGGGCGAGGAACTGTTAAAAACTCCGGAAGGTAAATTAATGGCTAAAAAATATATACAAAATATATTTATCGGAAATTTAGCTAAAGAATATTTTATGAAATTAATTGCGGGGAAAAAAGAAGTAGACCATAACTATGGTGTACATGTGGATGGTGATTTATGGAAAATAGGTGACAAATAGTTGGAAATATCTGAAAATGATTTCATAATCGATGGGAAGTTATATCCCGGAACACGCGGTTTATACGAATTAATATTTATGAATAATCCAAACGAGTACGCATATGATGAAAATGATTTGAATAATTATGCATCCATTATTTTAAACACAAATGTACACCGACAGAACTATTCTGCTTTAAGTAAAATCTGCGCCAACAGAGGTAATAAATATAGAAATATCATTTCACAAATTGTTGCACAACATAAACATCCGACGATGGAGACTCATGCAGATCAGGTAGCAACAGCAACGTCATCAAGCGTGCCTAGTGGCAGCGGATTGGTTCTATCAGATTCACAACCTAATGTAATATATTTTGACGATCCAAACGAGCTTGTAGACAGGCTGAGAATACTACTTGCATCACAAGAAGCGGGAAACACCGGTCATGTAAATGAAATAAATTCAATAATGGAAGATTTGTATGAGTTAATTAAACCTGATGAGAATCAATAAATATGTGTATTTCTTTACTTTATTATTTAGTTTTATTCAGACTTCCTACTAATAGACTACAAAAAAATGAGTCTTGACAAATTTGGTCGTTATAAAACTGGTTGGGGAAAACCAATAAGAGGGCCCAAAGGGGATGGATTTCAGTTTACCAAAGATGGGAACTATAATATAGAAAATAAAAAGCTATGCAACGTTGCCAGTGCTACTGATCCAAGAGACGGTGTCAACTATCAAAATTTATTAGATAAACTCGGCGCACTAAAAACCTCGATGGATAATAATATAAAAATGTGTTTATTAAATTTGGAAAACAAAGTAAAAGATCATTTAAAAGAGGTGTATGAAATTATTGACGCTGTAGATGTTACAAAAAATTATATAAGCTTAAAGCAAAAAAGACGTATTGTACGTGTAAAGCCGAGTCATGATAAAAACGATGTTGTAATTAGAGAAGAATTAGATAAAGTCGATAACGCGTTAGGCGATTTTTCTTAAGAAACTAGAACTATTGTTATCAGTTTAAATCAAACTGTTGAAAAGAATAATTATGATTTTCAACGGTTTAAAAACGAAATATTAACACGTATTGCTGATTTGAATTCTGTAGTATTCAAAACAGAACCACCTAAACCAAACTATCGTTCTGTGGCTGACATAACCAGCGGTGGCAACGGCGGTGGAAGTACAACATTATCATCTCAATGAGTGCACGTGTCAGTCAACGTCAGGGAGCTGGCATACTAAGTTCTCTCGCCGATACCGCCGGTACGTTATTGAACAAATCTATAGATTTATTACCTGTGGAACTACATATTCCCGGATATCAATTTTGTGGACCCGGAAGTAACCTAAAAAAGAGATTAAGTCGAGGGGATAAAGGAATAAATAAATTAGACGCTGCGTGTCGTGATCACGACATCGCATATTCAAATAGCGCTGATAACAAAAGTAGATCTATAGCGGACCGTATATTAGCCGAACAGGCTTGAGAAAGAGTTAAGGCTTCTGATTCTAGTTTGGGTGAAAAGGTGGCAGCTTGGGCTGTAACAAATATAATGAAAGCTAAAACCAAAATTGGTGGGGGTACTTGAAAACGATTGAAGAAAAATAAAAATGTTTTCAAAAGAAAAATGACAGTGTAGGAAAAAAACTAAAAAAACGACAAAGCATTTAAGGAAAAGAAGTAGTAGGGGTCCCGTAACAAATATCATTGTTACGGGACTGAATTTATATATTTTTAGGGAATTAAAGCATATTTTGAACACAAATATCCCTATTTATGGAAATTTTAACTCAATTTTAAGGGGTTTGGAGAGTACTTTCCTTTTTTTTTTTTTTTGGTAGTTCTTCCTTGATCTTAGACATTTTTCAACAATCTTATTTTTATGTAAAATTTTCTAAAATTTGTATGTATCTTTAATTTTTTCTTACTTTTGGTCAGAATTTATTCTTCTTGTAGAAGGTTTTACCATATCTTACTAAGATCATTTCCTGATTCTGTACTATATCATGATCTTTCTCGTAGATTTTATTAATGTGTTTGTTTTTGATTGAGATTTAACCAGTTTTTTCACAGTGAATATTTAATTCCTCACTACCCTCAAGTAAGCTGAAGGCAAGACTGAAGGGCATTGCCCAATTCCCATGCGACGCGCACGGGTATTTTAGTGTAATGGGCTCCTTCCCCGTCCATTACGGTGACAGCCAGCCAAACAACACGCTATCCTCCAGTTTTATTTAGTTATTGTTTTTGTATTTTTTATGTTTTTTCCAAATGTAACCATAAGGTATATTTTTACTTGGTGAAGCCGTTCAATGGCATACCAACTTGCTCACATTGGCTTTTTTTGAACTTCCATAGACATTTATTTGGATATCAAGGAAGTCATTAGGACTTGTCATTAGATGACGTTGTCATCTAGGACCCAATACTACCCTGTCCCATAACTCTTCCGGAGGCATTCACCCTGAGTTGATCGCAATCACACTCCTCATGTAATCGCCATCTAACTCATATCATAAGGTCTAACAGCTATATTCCAGTTCTCATGGTCAGACTGTAGCACCTTCATTCACACAAGTCAACTGACCGTACCATTACAGTAGGCCAGGGCACAGTCACCATATGGGTCTATGACCACGCACGAGATCATAGCATCCGGACTTAATCATCTCACACCAAGAGTTATGGTACAGAAGTAATGTATGGATAGTGGTCGAAGCTTGATTCCAACAAAATGAATGCTTTTAATATAAATTAAACTTTTTTATGTAGTTGGAAGTATATAATCTTTATATTATTAACAATAAAAATCAAGCTGATATTTCGCCTTTGTGACATAAGCGATAAGATTGATGTGGTGAACCACATCATGTAACAATGTGTTAATGCTCAAAGTACTACTCGTAGACTTTGCATGTGTATACATACATTAAAATCGCTAAAGGACCCGGTTTTTTTACATGTTTAAATGTACACAAAGTAAAATCAAACGAAACGGTATTACGGATAAGTTATGTACAAATATACAGTTTAGTACATACAAAAAACTTTCCCATATTTCATTTTCAATATGTTACTTTGGTAAATATTTTAGAAAAATCAATTTAATTTAAGTAATTTTTCATAAATTTTAAAGATATTTTATAAAAGTTTAACAAAGTTCCGATATAGTGGAAGAAGCTAGAGAACTGATTGGCGCCATATGCAAGTGACGTCATCGATTGAATGAAAGTGACAGGAAGGAGTGGTGGGGATAGGAAATGGTGGTCAGTCATGGAAAGGTTAGCGGTTCTGGAAAGACGCTCTGACATTATGTTGTTTGAAATATTAATTGGAATTTTAGTTGTTCTTTTGTTAATTTTTATATTTGAACTGTACATATAAGTCATGGAAAGGTTAGCGGTTCTGTTAAGACGCTCTGACAGTATGTTGTTTGAAATATTAATTGGAATTTTAGTTGTTCTTTTGTTAATTTTTATATTTGAACTGTATATAATTGTGTATATGATTTTTTTGTGTTTTTATTCATTTATTTTTATATTTTTTATTTATTTATTTTCATATTTTTTATTTTTATTTATTTATTTTTATATTTTTTATTTTTTATTTGTTTATTTTAAATTATTTATTTTTATTTTTTTCATTTTTTATTTATTTATTTTTATATTTTTTAATTTTTTATTAATTTTTTTTAAATTTTTATTTATATTTTTATTCTAGTTTTTTTGTCGTGTAGTAGTGATCGTGTTATAAAGCTCGTTTTTTACTAATTAAATGGTGACTATATTCTCAGTGTAGAGGAAACATTTACTATCCTTATTTTTAATATTTATAATAAATTTAGAAGGGTGGAAAATTTTTTTAGGGGTGGGTATGTAAGAAGAATCGTACAAAGGTTGATATTTAACAATGAACAGATCCAGAAGTAAAACATTTTCAAGTACACACCCACTACCTTGACTAACCCACCTACCCACGCTTTCTTATATGTTGTCGGTAGCTTCTGAATATTGAATATCTAGAGAGTCGGAAGGTAACAAAGGAAAATTTTTACCCTGAAATAAGAAAGTTGTAGTCATATCTTCGTTATTTACAATTTTGGCGAATTTAATTTGAACAGAAATATACCATTTGACTCCCCCGAGCCTGTTTAAGTGGTTATTTATCTCATAACAGATTTTTTTTTTATGTTCAGTCAGAACGGTAAGGGGGTCAGTTCCTGTGGCATCAAACCGACAGGAAATGGTAACAAGGTTGCGGTTTATGGCAAAGGATTCCATCTTTGGCAATTAAATTAAACGGAAAATTGCAAACGTTGATTTACTTTACAAGACAAGCTTGGTAATATTGAAACAAATTCAAAATAACGCACAAAGAACAAAGGTCAAAATATTGATACTGTATACGGAACTTACTCTTGGTATGTCACTTTCAAAATACCGTACAGAGAACGGCGTCCAAAATATAAAATAAACGATAAATTACAAGAATAAAGTTAAAGTGTTTATGATGAGAATATTTGTATTTAATATTAATTATTATTACTGAACCAGTTAAACAATTGCAAGTAGAGCAAAGTGAACACACGTCTGATCGAACAGAGCGCAAGAGCAAGTGTGAGACGGTCGAGATGGATTAAGTGTGCCAGTTTGTAAAGTGGGGAGGGAGGGGGGATGGGGAGGGGAGGGGGAGCCAATCAAGTGCGCTTGCAATCAAGTGTTATGAGCTGTCGTTAACCGTAATCAGGTGTGAGTCAAGGTCAATCATGAGCGATGACTCAGGCACGCCTGTCATACGGTCTGTCTTATAAAATCAGATGTGTTCTGGCACACGGAGTATTAAATTGTTATAGTGTATATATGAAATATTGCATTTGTTATAGTGTATATATGAAATAAACCACAGAGTACAGCTGTTTAATGTAGCACAACAGTAAAGTCCCTGCACATGCGTGGCTGACCGGTAGCCGACGGATGCAAGGTAGTCGACGGTTGCTGGAAGTAACCGAAAGCATTTATTATAGTACATATATAAAAGGTCACCATCTTGGAAAAAGTGCATTTTATATAATATAACAAGGGTTTATATAGTATAACAAGGGAGTTTGAGGGAAATGTGGGAAATATGTGGAAATCATTGGCGGGAAAATTCCCACAGGGTTGGTAGAACTGAGTCACGTGACCCGAAGATGCCTGAAGGTGGCCTCCATCTTGAGTCCTAGAGCCGAAGATGCCGAAGAGAGTGGGTCTATTACTGTTAGTTTTATCTACTTGCAGCAATAGGCTACGCCACGAGAGCTTACAATATTAGATAAGTCCATACCGTAATCAATTTTATTGACAGTGAGATACTATTTTCAATTAATTTCACTTGTACTGACAGTTCAATTCTCCCTCTGGGCAATGACTTTGTTGCCTCTTATTTAACCTTAGACACATTAATATTTTAAACCACCAATGCTATTTAGCATATTTTTTATTGGCATAGCACTTATTTATTATTAAATATTTTACCTGTTATTTCACTGTAATATTTTTTGCTGTGCAGATTTTTGTCATGTAATTTATATTAGAAGAACTAAAAATGGAAAGGACATGATTCTATATAACAACTACAAATATCAAGAGAGCTATCATTAAAAATGTAGTGATATTGTTTGTCGCTGTCTGGGTTATAGCTGCAAGGCCTCTATCAAGACAAACTTTGAAAAAAATCTATTTACTCCAGTCATGACAATCAAAATGGGCATCACCCCGTCACAATATGGGGTTGACTTCTACTCAACAACAACACAGTGGGGTTTTTTCGTCCCCTGCAATCAATCTCTCGTCATCCGTAAAACCCCGCGATGCCGGCCGCAACGACACAGCCCACACCCTTGCTCAGCCTGACCTCAACACCCGTATCTTCCACGTCGTCCCCCTCACCGAAATCAACTGTTTATCAGACACTTGTAGAATCTCTCGTAAATTTAAATATACAGTATACGATTACAACAAGAAATTGGAAAACTAAAATCTGAGCTAAAAATTATATTAGACCACTCAATCGTAAATGATAAGTGTATGTCAAAGTATACTGAAGAGATATTTGAAAACAACATAAGAAGTCATAAAACCATCAGACAGACCCAACTGCCTTCAATGCCCAATATTTAAGGAAGAATGTAGAAACAGTTCAATTTCAATTAGATTTTTTGAGGCAGAAAACCAACGTCTTCAGTCTGAACTCGATCTTCTAAAAACAAAACCTCCTGAAAGCAACGATCTTCTTACCAAATATATAGCAAATTTAACAAAAAAACAAATTGAAACTTAAACCTTTGACGATGAAGATATCCAAGTGGTAAGAAGAAAGAAAATAAAACTGAAAGCTCAGCAAAAAAAAAAAAAAAAAAAAAGAAATAAATCGCACGTCCATAAAAAATTATCTGCCAAATCACAAAAATGAAACAAATCTAAATTCAGCATCCAGAAGAAAACTCTGAACATTCCCTTTAAGAAAATATCAATTTATGGTGACAGTCACAGCCGAAATTTATCCAGCCAACTTCAAGACGCCGTGGGAACAAAAATGAAAAATGAAATGAAAAAAATACCTTTATTAATGGGTTGAAGTCCTCTCTAACACTTAACCTCTTAAACAAAATATCACATATACAATAAAACGTTTAAGAAAAACTTTAATTAATTTATATCTTTGCATACGAATAATTAATAACAACAATAATAAATATTAACAAATGAACGTATTGACTTGACACAAATAAAAAAGAAATATATATAATTTAAACGAATTACTAGCTCATTACTTCTATTTATATACAAAACAATAATTCATATGTTATATTTTCTCGATAACGTCATCACAGACCTTCCAAGTGTCGCAGTTTCTGTGGTCAATACAGCTATTTCGGACCACTACGGCCATGAGGCTATTATTAGTGGAATACAAATCTCAAAGGAGCCATCACCGCTTGTCTTTCTAAAGAGACATGGGATGTATTAAATTCAACTCAATGTGTAGAACAGCAATTTAGATTTTTCTCAGACCACCTTAATTACTATATCAGTATGTGCTGTCCTAGAAAAACAATTGAAATTCACCCAAAAAAGGCGGACAGTAAATGGATTACAAAAGGAATCTTAGTTTCGAGAGAAAACTCAAATTTTTCTCCTAAATTCAGAAAACAACTTCAAACAAAGGGTTTAAATTTTTCCAGATTTTTACAATTCTAAATCAATAATCGCAAAAAAATGCTCATATTGTGAGACCATTATTTCAAATAATCAACTTGTCTTTTGAAAAAGGAGTTTTCCCTCACTCCTAAAAATCGCGAAAGTAAATCCAATTTTCAAGAAAGACGATCCCCACTCTACAAACCACTATAGGCCTATCTAAGCTGATTCTTTTTTTTTTTTTTTTTTATTTATTTATTTATTTATTGCATTAACAATTACAATATACATGTATCGCAATCGTCACTCTTTAAAAATAATCCATATTTACACAATCATTCCACAATTTCCACATTCATACATACAAAAGTGTCACATTCATTCATTGCTCTTCCATACACAAAGCTTGCAGCAGTTTCATTACCAGTTTCAGTCAAGCCAAATCATTGGTCTCCCAGTTATGTGCTAAAAACTCTCCTACACTGTAAAAGGCCTCAGATATCAGAACCCTTTTTAAACTTGCCTTAAACGCCTTGAGCGAATTGAGGCTTTTATATTTGGATGGTAAACTGTTGATTAAATGTACACCAACCTGTGAAGGAAGGTGTTCAAAAACGACCGTTCTGTGTTGCCCAGTTCGGAAGTTTTCCCTACCTCTAGTTGCATGAGCATGTATGTCTGTGCCTCGTGTGAGAACACATTTTGACCTGCAATAGTGGGTGGTTTCTAGTATGTATATTCAAGGCAGGGTCAACAGTTGTAATGTTTTGAACGTGGTTTTGCATGATTCTCTCATTTTTAATTTACAGATTATTCTTATTACCTTTTTTTGTAACCTGAACAATCTTGTAAATTCGTTGTTTGTACAACTGCCCCAGAGCACCACTCCATAGGATAGGTGAGGATAGATGTCCATAATACGCTGTCAGCATTACTTTAATTGAGCAGAACTTCGATAGTGTTTTCATAGCATAAATTCCAGATGTCACTCTGGAGCAAACGCTATCAATATGATTATTACATGTTTAAACAGCGGTCCAAGTACACACCTAGAAACTTGGTCGCTTGGACTTCTTCGACCTCTGTTTCGTCTACCATCACTCTGGTACTATACTCCGAATGTGATGGGCGTAGACAGAATTGAATGAAATTTGTTTTTGTTGTATTTGTTCTTAAATTAATATTTGACAGATGTTGCATTAGTCCGTTTAATTCCGTAAATGTATTAATATCCAAGTCAGATTTAGATTTTTCACTAAAACCAATGGTCGTATCATCAGCGTATTGGACAAGTCTTCCGTGCCGTAGAGATGATGATATATCATTTACATAGATCAGAAAAAGCAAGGGGCTGAGTATCGATCCCTGGGGGACACCAAATTTAAGTTGATTGATTTTTTATAAATGGCTGGATACTTGGACTGTCTGCGACCTTCTATGTAAATACGAGTTAAGCCACGAAAGTGGCAATCCTCATATACCGTTAGCTTCTAGTTTGTTCAACAGGATGTTGTGGTCAACACAGTCAAATGCCTTAGATAGATCTAAAAAGACGCTTAAAGCGAGTCTGTGATTTTCTAATCCCTCAACCACCCTCTCAAGCAGACAAACAATTGCATCTATTGTAGATTTCTCTTCTCTAAAACCGAATTGATCTTTAGAAAGAAGATTGTATTTTTGTAAAAATTGGCTTAAACGTGCTAAGAAGACCTTCTCAAAGACCTTACTTAGCACTGGAAGAATGGAAACAGGTCTAAAGTTGCTGATAGAATTTTGATCTCCCTTCCTAAAAATAGGTATGATTTTAGCCATTTTTAAGGAAGAAGGGAAATGTCCAGACTGAAAGGAAAGGTTTATTAGATGTGTCAAAGGACCCAGCAAGTGTTTGTAGAATTGTTTAAATAGCCAAGTTGACAGGTAATGTATGTAGTTTGATTTCTTTGTAGAAAGATTTTGTATCACATTATCCAGTTCTTCCTCTGAAACTGGTGTCAGAACCATTGAGTTTGTACATCGAACGTTGTCAGAAGGTTGAGGCGCTGCTGGACGTTTGACCGTCCCAGCGACTGAGGCAAAGAAATCATTGAATTCGTTGGCGACTCTAGTGGGTTCGGTAATTAGCTCCCCATCAATTTTTAACTGGATTTTCTCTGATTTGTGTTCATTTTTTAGCGAGTTTACAATATTCCAAACAGTTTTAGACACATTTTGGGATTCCCCAACCTTTTTTGATGTCATAGGATTTGGCAGCTTTAATAATATTTCTATATATTCTTTTGTACTGTGTAACAAACCGCTTAAAATTTGGATTTGTGGAAAATTTCAATGTTTCACAAAAAAAATTAAGTGTTTCTCTCGAAATTAATATTCCCCTAGTGATCCAGGAACAAGATTTCGGTCGTTGTTTTAGTTTGGTTTCTTGTATAGGACATGAAGTATCCAAATAAAAGTTCAGAACTCTTTCGAAATTTGAAAACTGTTCTTCACACGAATCAGTTAAATTAAAAAAAATCCATTTCTCTTTGGAGAGAGACGAATTTAAAAGGGCAATGTTTGGTGGCCTTGTGATTCTTATCTTTTGAGAAGAATGGGGTACACTTAGTGGACAAAGGTTGGGAATTATGGTCTGTTGGGCATAATGATCTGCTATGGCTGTGTTCACCACACATCCTTCAACGTCAGGTATGTTAGTTATAATGTGGTCGATAGCTGTCTGTGAGGTTAATGTCACTCATGTAGGAGAGTTAATTAGCGATTTCAGCCCAAAAAAATTCAGGCAGTCTCTAAATTTCTTTGTTAAAGGGGATAGTGTATCAAGTGTATCGATATTAAAATCCTCTAAAATAACAAAATTATTTTGTTTTGATGTTAGTTCTCCTAAAACAGATTCAAATTTTGGGAAAAACATATTTTCATTTCCACTGGGAGACCTATATATTCCAATTATAATTATGTTATCCTCTCCCCCCATAATTAACTTTATACCTGTGGCTTCAAAGTCCTTATCATTAATGTTTTTTATTTAAATTTTTTTAAAAGAGAAGCTATTTTTAATGAATATTGCTACACCTCCGCCTTCTGATGAAGTTCGACAGTAGTAATTGGCCAAGGTATAGTTTGTAATTTTACAAAATAAAATATTATTGTTTTTAAACCCATTCTCAGTTATAATGAGAACGTCTGGTGTCAATTCCTCCACATGAGAGTAAGTTCATCTAATTTATTGGTGGCCCATTGTGCATTTTGATGTATTATGTTCAAGTTGGCCAAATTTTGAATTTTGATTTTGTTGTTGTATTTGTTCTCATATTTATTCGTCTGTTTTAATTTAGTCCGGTTTCTGAAACTGGCTTGCCCAAAAAAGCGTTAATTTGATTATTACTATCACTTTTTAGCTGCTGGATTCTAGGTGAGCTGTAGGTGTTGGTTTTGGAAACAGCCTCCGCATACGTCTCATAGGGCAGTTCGATAGGAGTAGGCAGAGACGTAGAAGTGGCTACAGGTGCAGGTGGCCTGGCTGCTAAACTGCGATGGCTATTTTGGCATGGTGCAGTCATAGTGGTCATTCTCTCCACTATCAACGTGGCTAGTAGACGCTTCCCGCTGTCCCTTAGGTGCAGCCCGTGAGTGGTGTAGTGATGTCTGGAGATTCCACTAATGTCAAGCATATCAACCCCTTGAAGGCGGCTACACAACTCAGTTTGATAACGCGGTGTACTGAATTCCTGGAGTTGAGGTCGTGTCTAGTTGTGAGTGGGATGACGATGACTTTAGAGGATTAACTGCATGCTTGAAGCATCTCCTCTAAGTGGCAAAATATGATATCCTCTCTTCCACCATCGATGTCATTAGTTCCGGCCATCATGACGTAGCAGTGGTCGGGTGGAGGTGTGGTGGTAGGTTGTACTTCACAGATACCCACACCAGGCTTACACATTCCGCTTATTACAGAGCCTGATCCTACCTTATCGCTGATAATTGCTGCCAAATTTCGGACATGGCTGTCCCCAATAACCGTTACATTTTTGAATGGTATATGTGGGCGCTTATTTCTGCCAGAAATTACTTTTACGTTTTTGATTTGTTTCTTCTTAATATGGTTATTATTTGATTTATGACTCCTGGTATTTCTTGTCTTCTTTCTTCTCATTGTAACAAAACCAGATTCTTCTTCTAGGGGCTCACAGCTGCCTTCCTCACTTAATATCTCAAAAGTGTTGTGCAGCCCGAGTGGTGGTTTTAAGGCTGGATAGGACGTCTGATGTGGGCTATTAAGCAGCTCATTTTTTAGCTGTTTATTTTTTGCTTCCAAACAGTGCAGCCTTTCAATCATATTTTGTGTTTGTTCTTTTAAAATAGCGCATAATTCACACGGTCTTCGAAGCATGACAATTTGTTGTTTGAGCTTAAGTATTTCATGGTTCGCTCTGTCTACATCCCAACCACATAAGTCATCGGTTTGTGTCATTTTTCTAATGGTTAGGCCAGATCCCGCACCATATACTGGAGTGGAAGCGATCATGGACTTTGGAGGTGGAAAAATATTTTCATTATATTGGAGAAGTCTTAGATCTGATTCAATTGAGTGATCAAGAATAGTTTTATGTTCCTTACGAAGCTTCGCCAATTCTTCCTTCAGTAGGGTGTTTTCCACCGTCAGGTCTTCTGGAGGAGGATGTCCATCTGTTGTGGTCTGCATTTGTATCGCAGGAGAGTTGTCACCATGATGTACCTCGACTTATCCAAAGCATTCGACTGCTTGATAAACTAGAATCTCATGGCATCAGAGACGTGCCGCTCCAGTGGCTTAGATCTTTTCTGAACCACAGAAAACAAGTTGTCGAAATGTCAAATAAACATTCTGAACTGATTCATCTAAGTTATGGGGTCCCTCAGGGATCAATATTTAGTCCGGTTCTCTTTCTGGTCTATGTCAATGATATTGGGTCATCACTACGTTATGGCAAACTTGTACAGTACGCTGATGACACAACGCTTTGTTTCAACAACAAATCGAGAGCAAACCTGGAACATAAAACGTCTGTTGACACCCACTATTGGGTCCAGCATTTCAACAGCCTCAATCTGAAAGCAAACTCTTCAAAATCAAATGTCCTGACTTTCGCGCTGCAATCAGGAGATCCCAATGACAGGCCAACCGTCATATTGGATACCCTGCTGGATGTTTTCAAATTCTTAGGTATATTCCTGGAGAGGGGTCTGACTTGGAATGGTCACATATACCATGTCTGCTCAAAAATGTCCACAGGAATATATATTTTGAGGTCCTTAGCTAAATATTGCCCAACTCAGGTGCTGATGACGGCGTATTACCGCTTAATTTACCCCTACCTAACCCACGGTTTGGCATTGTGGGGAGTCAGCTCAAACGGTCAGTTTCTCAGAGCGTTCAGATAGCAAAAGTAAGCGATTCGCATAATTGCTCTGTTGAAGTTCAGAGAATCTTACAAGGAAGCAATTAAGGAGTTGCAACTGTAGACCATGCCATGTCTCTACATTTTAGAGACAACCTTATTCTGTGTGTGTAAATGTGCTATGACTAGCAGTCGGCAGCACGAGGCAGGAACACCTACTGAACTGGGAGACATAGAACAGGAGTTTATGTACGAAAATAATAACTTACTCCATCGAAACAGTAAAAAGGAAAAATATGGTAAGTTGGTAATGTACAATTCTCTCAAGAAATGTGGACAGTGCAAGAAGAATACTAATAGGTTTCAAGTCAGATGGTGCTTGGGGATTAGATACTTTATGAAAAGGATGAATTATTGCAAATTTCCAGGCAGTCGGGAACTTTTTCGAAGTCAATGAGCAATTGAAAATAGCAGTAGTTATGGGCAGAGTAACTGGCAAAGTTATCTTCAGGAAGTTATTGTGAAGGTTGTCAGCCCCAACTGCGTTGCTAGTAGTGCGTTTACTATCCTTTAGAACATCACTCTCAGACACAACTGATAAAAATGATTTACTGGTCTTAATATGGGGTCTCTTTGTAATTAATTCATCTTTGTAATTCTGAGCTACCAAAAAATCTATTGGGATATTAACAAAATAATAATTTATGGTATTTAGATCAATGTAGATTGGGACAGATGTGCGGGACTTTCCAATACTAAGTTCCTTGATTTTTCACCACATAAATCGGGTTGACTTGTAATTTTCTATGAGTGATTGATGATAATGACGAATTTTTGCACTACTTATTTGTTGCTGTGTTTGATTCCTTAATCTTTTATAATCAGGACATTTTGTTCATCTGGCCTTGCGGAATGACTTGTCTCGGTTTTTCTGCATTTCACGAATGTGCTCATTGATCCAGGAGTGCTTCATTTTAGTATAACGTTTTGTGATTAAGGGAGCGTGATATTCAATAAGGCCATTAAGAAGAAAATTAAACTGATTAACCATGTCATCAACATCTGAAAGTAGAAGTATATCTTTCCAAGTAAGAGACATGGCATCTTACAAAACTGCATCGTGATTCATTGCTTTAATATCTCTGTATTGGATTAACTTAGCTTTAGGCTTTCAAGGACGGAGTTTGTAAACGAAGTATATAAGGTCATGTATGAAGAGACCTGGGCCAGAAACTTGTCCATGATGAGTGACCCGGTCAGGGTCACTAACTGCCATTATATCAACTCAAGTATCAGCAGCAGCAGTGTGATGAGTAGTGTTCAGTGGTAGTAGACTCAAGTTGAACGAGTGTTACATATTGGTCAGAAAGTTTTGGTCATACGTAGCAGGTCCGAGTAAGTCAGTATTTAGGTCGCCCATAACAATGACATGACTATAGTGTGCCATAAGGTCTAGCAGTACGTGTAAATAATCTGTTAGATACCCAAGATGAGGTGCTTTGTAACAAACACTGATGAGCACAGAAGATTCGTTTAGAACAACATCAAGAAAAAGTAATTCTGGACGATCAGGTTAAATGTGTCACACAGTTTAAAATGGTTGTTTTGAGGTGATTTTAATAAAAGCAGCAACACCTCCACCACCCTTATGAAGTCTATTATTTACAAAAATGTTATAGCCATGAAGGGTCAGGTCCTCCCTGATCGTGACCCCTGAACCTTTGAGCCGTTTCTTAGCTTCATAGATGCAATGACTGTCACGGGGGTTGATCCTGTTGGTGACCAACTCTGTGACCAACTCTGTGGTATCTGCGACTCAAGTGACGGATTTCTGCGTGCCAGAAGCTGGTCTACTAAACGTCGCGCCTGCTGACTGCTCTTCGGTTGGAGAATGCTGCATCCATTTGTCGGGTACGAATGACGTATCGAATGGTGACCAAAGAACGATATTCAACTAGATGGGACCCGTGCTGAGACGACTCCAGTGTTTTGGTCGCTACATTACCGGTGAGGCATGATCTACATGCTGACAGTTTCTTGCACCGTGCGGTTCGGACAGTAAATCAGTTTATTGCCAAACTGTGTAGCTACCTGCAGGGAGTGGAGTTTCTAGATCTCATCTCTATTATTCGCCGTCACTTCACCCGAGACAGCCTTCACTTGATGATGAGCGGCAAGCGACTGTTGGCATGGATGAGGGCAGAAAGACTGTGGATCTGTGGAAGGGTGCCTCGTAGGCCGACTCCAGCTACTTCATTTACAACCTCAACATCCCGAAAGGCCAAGGCAGACCTCGAGACATTCGCGGATGCAGTTAGGGGTACTGCATCCAATTCAACGAGTATACCTGCTTCTAAACAGACAAATAAACTAAGTGAAAGCTTTTTAGGGAATCCACTTCTGGCTTCAGACAAAAATTTACAAAATTAAAAGAAAATTTTGAAATCTCAAGTTCGGCAACGCAAAGCCACGAGAAGTGGTCGTTGGTGCATCAAAACGCACAAATGGCCACCAAAAAGGGGGACGGGTTAACTCTCTTATACGAGGAACTCAATCCCAATTTGCTAGTTATTACCGAGCACGGGTATAGCAACAGTAATAACGAGCATTTCAAAATTCAAAATTACCAATTGACTAATTAATCTTAGAACTTAGGCTTAAGCGGCTGGTGTCATAACTAGAATCTACAGTTTCTGGTGAAAACTGCGTCAAGGTACTATCTACAATATTTACAAGATGACCAGACGTTTCGCTCATACTGTGATGTGGCATCCTCAGTGGTTTCTCTGAGTCTCTTGTAAATATTGTAAAAAAACGTCTGGTCATCTTGTAAATATTGTAGATAGTACCTTGACGCGGTTGTCACCGGAAACTGTAGATTCTAATTGATTAATTACTATTGTCACACCTCAGCCATAGGCGGAGGCATAGCAATTCTCAAAAAATTCAAACATACATTACCCCTCACAAACACATCGAGCCCACAGACAAAGACTTTGAAGTGACAGGGGTTAATGTCAAAACAAACACATCTAAACTAACAGTAATTGGTTTTTATAGATCACAAAGTGGAAATGAAGATTTGTTTCTTTCAAAATTTGAACATCTGTTATCGAACGTGACAATGTAAAGTCACGATTTCATTGTAATGGGGGACTTTAATATCAACGTTTTGGACGTGGATAACCCCAGTACAAAGCACTTTGCTAACATACTAAGGTCATTTTGCCTTACCTGGTTAGTCAACTCACCAACAAACGAGACCAATCTTTCAGCAACAGCCATGGACAACGTTATAACTAACCTGACTGTTGCAAATGTGGTAGTGATCAACACATCCTTTTCAGACCATTATGGCCAGCAGGTCATTATCAGTGGTCTTAATCCAAAACGGGTTAAAAAGAGCAAGAAAACAATAAGAGACTCAAGGCCTGAAAGCATTGCACTTTATAACCATTTTCTTTCACAAGAAAAATGGACTTTACTAAATGTTGAGGATCCCGTTGAAAATCTGTATAAAAACTTAGAGGAAATATTACATTTTCATTTGAACGTTAACTGCCCCCTTAAGAAAATAAAACTAAGACAAAATATAAATAAATGAAATAGATTACCAAAGGTATACTAATTTGAAAAGAAAAGCTATTGTTTTACTATGAAATTGACAAGCAAACTTTAAATGTACAGTTCAAAACCTTTTTTTGGAATTACAAGCGAATTTACAGAGGTGAAATCAAAGCAGCAAAAGCTTATGATGTCTTCAAAGCACAACTCAATCCCAAACACGGCATCAAAGACCGCATTGACCATAATAAAAAATAAAGATTTACCAACCGACAAACATATAGAATTACAAATCAACAACGAGCGAATCAGCGACTCTTTCAGAGTAGCTGACAGGTTCAAACATTTTTTCTCTTCGGTCGGAGTTGACCAAGGACTTTGTCGACCTCCACGTCAACCATTTCAGGAACCTCTATGGCTTTGGTCCCAGTGACATAGGAGGAGATTGCCGGAGTGATAAGAGATCTTCCGTCTAAGATATCAAACGATTACAATTGTGTTTCGACGTGGCTTATAAAACAATGCTATAGGCATCTGTTGAAGCCACTTGAACATTTGAATAATCTCTCCTTTCTCTCGGGAAAGTTCCCCTCCACTCTCAAAACAGCCAAGGTAACGACCATCGTCAAAAAGGGCGATCCCTTACTCCTTCAAAATTACCACCCGATTTCTTGCCTACATTTAGTAAGATTTTTGAAAAGGTTTTTTATTCGTATTGTAAACTTTCTGCATAAGCACAGACTACTATCAATTCGGGTTCCAAAGCGGTAAATTGACAACAGACGTCGTTGTTCGTTTCATCGAAATGATAGTAGGGAGCTTTGAAGGTTTAAGGTCTACTACACTAAGTGTGTTTTTCAACTTATCAAAGCCTTCGACTGTGTTTTTCATTCCACCTTGATTCACAAACTAGAGTAATACGGGATACGAGGAACGCCCCTTCGGTGGCTGGAATCATATCTTAGTAATCGAACTCAATTTTTAAGTGTATCAGATGTTCGATCGGGAAGTGGGAAATTGACTTACGGGGTCGCTCAGAGCTCTATACTAGGTCCTCTTCTCTTCCTGATCTACGTTAACGATGTTGGCTCATCTTGAAAACATGGGCAAATCGTCCAATATGCAGATGACATGACTCCCTTTTTTAACGAAAAATCAAACACAGAACTGGAAAGAATTGCGTTCATCGAGCTAAATAGCTCAATTCAATATTTCAATGAGCTCAATCTCAAACAGAATCCAAATAAATCGTCATTCATTCAACTTGGCTTGCGAAAGAAAGACTCAGACTGTAGTCCAACAATAATATTGGATGGTACTAAGCTCCAAGAAGTCTACTCGGACTAAATTCCTCTGAACTCGCCTTGATCGAGGGATAACTTGGGATTCTCGCGTAGACTATGTCTGCTCAAAGTTGTCCTCCAGCATTCATGTTCTAAGACAACTATCCAAATACTTCCCAACTCAGATACTGATGACGACATATTATGATGAAATCTATTCACACCTATCTTACGGATTGGTACTATGGGGGGGGGGGGGTTGCCCAAATATACAATTTTCAAAACTTTTCACCCTACAAAAAATCAGTTCGAACAATCGCAAAATTAATTAGGAGAGAGTCATGCAGACCAGCATCTAAAAACTTAAAACTCTTCACATTACCTTGCCTCTATATTTTAGAAACATGTACTTTTTTTAGATCTAAATGCGATCTCATAAGAGGTAGCGACATGCACTCTTATGAAACTAGAAGCAGGGAGAACTACCTAACTGGGAGACACAGGACGGTAGTTCATGAACGTTTTCCCTCGCAGGCAGGAGTTCATCTATACAACAGATAACCAAATTTTATTAAAAGTGCTCCAATGGCTAAGGCATTTAAAACTCGTCTAAAAACAGCATTAATTGCAAACGCATATTATAGTGTTGACGAGTTTACGATATGCAATTGGGACACTGACTGATGTACTGACAGACGATGAGGCCAGAGTGGAATAAATTCGAACGAATAAGATTTAAATGAGTGTAAATTTTCTGTTTGTTTGGAAAATAACCAGTTATTATAGAGTGAATTGAAAATTTAAGATTTATTTAGCTTCATACTGATGATTACATGCAATGTAATATCGTTCCGCAATAAATTATTTATTTATTCCAAGAGACAAAGATGTATGGTTGAGCCCATGTATGTATTGGCATGAAGAACGTAGTTGCCACAATTCAATTACTATTATAGATGAAATTAGACTTACCTGGACGGTGGTAGGACCATCAATTCCAAGGAACAAAGATTGGGGGTATGGGGAATGTAGTTGCCACAAATCAAATCCCATTATAGGTGAAATTAGGCTTTTATGGAGGAAGGAATGTGGTAGGACCAAATTATAGGTGAGTAGCCCAAGGGCATATTAGATTAGAGGGTGTCATTGCTATATGTTATTTAACATTTTAAAACAGTTTGGTCTTATCTGGTAGTTGGGAAGCTATCAATAACAAAGAAAAACAGATGGCTGGGTGTCCACATAGCCACAAGTTAACTGGCGTTATATTTAAAGCAACTCTTATTTGGAAGGTAAGGAGGACAAATAACTAAGTATGAGTAGCATAATGTTTTGTCAATATGGAGGTGTCGTTGGTACAATTCAGTTACCATTTTAGACGTAATTCGTCCTATCTGGACGTTGGGAGGGCCAATACTAACTAAGACAGAATGACGTATAGTTGGACGTGACAAATCTGGCACTTTAGTGTATATTCAGTAATGAAATCGCAACTTAACTGTTAGACATAATATTAATGCTGGGGCTATACTTTCTCACATCCCTTTCTACATATTAAAATAAATTTCCAAAAGACTTGATAACAAAACTGAATATGAGGGAGACAAAGGTAGTTGAACATTTGCCATCATTACGTGAAAAGTAACAATCACGACGTTTCGATTTGGTAAAACCCAAATCTTTTTCAAGTGCTAAAAACTAAATTAAATCTACAAAAACATGTTATAAAACTATGTTCTTAAACTAATAAACTTATCTACTTTAATAATTATCTACATTTTAACCTAGATCCTAGAATGGAGTACAACAAAATGAACTTCTACTAAATATTAAAAAAATATTAACAGGGTTAAATTAATATAGCCAATTAGGCACTGTCAAGGTCACGATATCAACGAAAATTGTCAAAAAACAATAAAATTAATAATCAAATCAGACTGAAATAAGATTACATTAACTAATCATAAATATATGGTACCTGAAAAAACACTATTAATTTAAAATAACATTCAACATGCACAAAAATTATATATATGACTCGGAAGGACTGATACTACTATTACAATTACATTTTAACCTGAAAATACAACAATTATTAGGAATAAAACAATACAATAATCAAATATTACAAAAATGATGAAGTCTTACGACCCGCAGTGACGATGGCGTCTAGACGTCCCAGGCACGAAGTGAGGATGATACAATCCAAATGCAGTGTCTACGAAGTTCCCTCCAAGGTGATAAAACACGGGGACACGACAAACATACACACTACACTTCACAACAACCATACACAGACTGACGAGGTCAGGGACGTACGCTCCTAGATCGCCAAAAATGCGGTGACTCAGGTACGGTGACGTAGACTCATGGGATGTTTAATTGTTGTAGGAACAGGTGGTGTAGGATTCTGGTTAGATGATGTCATGAGTGTATTGAACTTTTTATCAAGTGTGTTTTTAAGTAAGGGAACCCACATGGGTCTAACTTCTATGCTACTTTGACTGATTACTTGTTCATTATTTAGTTTCATATAGGCACCTTCGATGAATTTACGTTTAAAAAAATGTGGTTCCCTGTGAAGTATTTTAGTGTTATCCCAGTTAAATCTGTGTTCATTGTTCCAGGCATGTTCAGCTAATTTAGAATGTGTTGTGTTTCTTTTTTTAATGTTATTTTTGTGTTCTTTTAGCCTAACTTCCAGTGGTCTCTTTGTTTTCCCTATGTATTTTTCATTGCATTCACAAGTAATGCAATAAACTACATTTTTGGAGGATTGCTCCTCATTCTTAGCTTAAGTTTTAGTTAAAGACTGTCTTAATGTGTTTTTTGTGTTGAATGATGTTCTGATTTTGTATTTCCTAGCTATGCGTCTGATTTTTTCTGAAAGGTTAGGTGTATATGGAATGGACATGAATGCTTTAGGCTTTTCTGTGTCAGTGGGTGTTTGTTTGCGTTTTCTCTGATTCTTTTCCAGCTGATTCGGAAGTAGAAAAAACATCAGTTTTTACAACTCTAAAAGAAAAATACCATGGCAAAATAACAATACCTTGTATAGTTTTATCAAAATTAAAATATAGCAACACTATTTGATGTTTAGTGTAAAAAAGAAGTAAGAAATACGCTATAAACAAATTTACAATTTATATCTTGGACAATAAATTAGGCACAGAAAGGCCCAAGGGAGGGCTAAAAAATATCCACCCTGTATTTATAATAAATTATTGGAAAGAATGCTTGGTGTATAAAAATAAAACGTTGTACTTAAAATGAGTACATATATTGTGACAGTAAAAATTTATTTTTAATTTTTAAGACAAAATAAGTAGTTACTGTCGCAATATGTATATGAGTGGACATTTCTTTAGACCCCCCCTGGGCTTTCTAGGGTTTTAAGGAGACCATTAAAATACATTAGAATGTTTGAAAAATATGTAAAGTGTAACATATCTTGCTCTGTGGCTCGCTAGGTGCCCGAGTGAGTTCGCTCCTTTTGCCGTGCTCCTAACAACGTGGCTTCAGCGTATCAGTCTTATACAGTTATTACTGTACAACAATTCCTTGAAACATAAGGCCGGAAACTTTTTGTATACCACATTTCCGGCATTTTATTTAGTTTTTTGAATATTATATATTTCTAAATATCAATTACTGTACTTATATTTACCCAACAAGAACAGTTATGAAAGGACCCCCTACATTGTCGGTCAATAGGCTATGTCTAAATAAGTTCCCTAGTCATTTATTCATCAATATTGAATTAAAATGTATGTTTAAACTAGAGTTTAATTTTAAATAAAGAACTAATGTTTTATTTATAGGTTTTATTTTATTTGTAAAGCAAAAGTTAAATCCAAAAGTAAAAATATGTGTCAGTGTAAAATATTCGTATTCGGGCATGCACTTTAATATAATTGCACACACGCTCCTCTGAAAATATATATGTGTGCAAGTAATATGTCGTCGAGTCTTATGTATAGTATTGTGGTTGGGCTCATCAACTTGAGTCTTGATCCCATCATGTCTTATGTCTGGAATGACAGTTGGGGACATATACTTGAGTGTTGATCCCATGGAGTCTTATGTTTGGGATGGTGGTTGGACTCATAAACTTGAGTATTAATCCCATCAAAACTTATGTCTGGGAAGGTGATTGGGTTCGTCAACTTGAGTGTTGACTCATCAAGTCTTATAATTCGGATTGTGGTTGGGCCCATAAACTTGAGTGTTGATGCTATCCAGTCTTATGTCTTGAATGGTAGTTGGATTCATTAACTTGAGTGTCGATCCCATTAAGTCTTATGTCAAGCAACATGGTTAGGCGAATCAAATTGAGTGTTGATCCCATAAAGTT
Organism: Stictocephala bisonia; assembly: GCA_035578905.1. Taxonomy (NCBI): domain Eukaryota; kingdom Metazoa; phylum Arthropoda; class Insecta; order Hemiptera; family Membracidae; genus Stictocephala; species Stictocephala bisonia. The sequence goes on from JAQJVL010000794.1 coordinate 191,213, forward strand.
TTATGTCTGGGATGGTGGTTTGGTCCAACAACTTGAGTGCTGTTCCTATCGTCTTATGTCTGAGGCTGACTCTGTCACTCACTGACTCTTAATTGGCTGTCACTGACCGTCACAAACTCTTCACACACTGACTCTTGACTGACTGTCAGGTCGGCCGAAGGTTTTCTTTATATGATCATAGGTGGAAGCCTAGATTCTGGAACTCACGATGGTAAACCTGGAGAAGAGTCTAGAAGTTCTCGATTCCATAGAATGATTCCAGGTGTATCTTTTGCCTTTCTAGTCCTTCCTGGAAAACCTGGATTTTCCCCGCGCGTGGTTACCCGCGCAGGGATGGGGCTCAATGACCTGGGCGATGTCGATGGTGACTGTCGTGATCCGTAACAATATCTTCAACAACACTTTCTATGCTATGATGACCTTATGACAATAGCACTATTGTGGTTGTAACCGAGGAAAATAACGGTAAGCAGGAATCCATCGGCACGGAAGCCTGCAGTATTTACAAATGTGTATTTCTCATCAGATAAGTCATTACAAGTTCTCACATTTCCTCATTGACTACAAAGGAATTCCTCATTGACAAAAATGCAAAAACTAGGGCTTATCCCAATAAATGAAAGCTATTCTACTCAACATAAATAAATAAATAATAAATAAATACTTTATTCGCACAATTGCACACCCAATTACATAGTATTCTGTGTAAGTCATAAATTAATCTAATAAGATTATTATTTTTGTACATATATAGTAAAATATTAAATAACATATTTTAAGTACTAACCTACTACACTAACAATTGACCCTCAAGAGCCTCAATAGGGCTGTATAAATCTTACCCAATCAAGTGTATACTTGGATATTTTTTAAACAAGTGTAACTGTTTCATTTGTTGAATTTGAATTGGGAGTGAATGAAAAATTGTTGAACCAAAGAAAAAAATCGAGTTCCGGAAAATATTCAATGTGTGTTTTTCTGAGTTTAAATTGCATTTCAAACGAGTGTTGTGATCATGATTTACATAGGAGAAAATGTGGTTATTGAGAAAAACAAAAACTGCAGAGTGGTAAATGAGAAGGGAAGGCAATGTGAGAATCCCACTTGATCGGAATCGCTGTGCACAGCTATCCCCGTGCTCATCCCCCAGACGACTCTCAGAGCTCTCTTCTGCAGAACAAAAACCCTGCTAAAGAGGGAGGTCTTACAAAAACCCCAGAAAAACAAGTCGTATCTCAGCCGGGACTCGAACAAGCCGTGATACCCAGCGTAAGAATATCTTTAGAAGCAAACGATAAAAGGCACCTCAAAGCGAAAGTTATAGAGTTAAGTTGCTTACATAAAAACTGCACGTGAGAATTCCACTGTAAATCGGAGATAATGTGAATCCTTAAGCACTTGTTAGCCAATCTATGACATCAAACCCCGCTAATGTATGTGTTGTAAATTCTGGTATGTCTTATTCAAAGAATTTATTCTTCGTAATGGATATAAGTATTCCTGAAACTAAACATGCTATTGTTTCCTTAAAAGAGAGCACCACTAACTTTTTTCAACTTTCTAGTTCTTTATTAAAAGAGTATGTTCATACACTAGCTCCTGTTTTAACTTAACTTTTTAATTATTCTATATGTGAGGGTTTTTCCCACATGACTTAGAAGAGAGCTCTGAGAGTCGTCTGGGGGATGTAGCACTCTTCCGAGTGCTTCTTCCCCCACTATTCTTGGGGAGAACAGTGATTCCGATCAAGTGGGATTCTCACATTGCCTTCCCTTCTCATTTACCACTCTGCAGTTTTTGTTTTTCTCAATAACCACATTTTCTCCTATGTAAATCATGATCACAACACTCGTTTGAAATGCAATTTAAACTCAGAAAAACACACATTGAATATTTTCAGGAACTCGATTTTTTCTTTGGTTCAACAATTTTTCATTCACTCCCAATTCAAATTCAACAAATGAAACAGTTACACTTGTATAAAAAATATCCAAGTATACACTTGATTGGGAAAGATTTATACAGACCTATGGAGGCTCTTGAGGGTCACTTGTTAGTGTAGTAGGTTAGTAGTTAAAAAATGTTATTTAATATTTTACTATATATGTACAAAAATAATAATCTTATTAGATTAATTTATAACTTACACAGAATACTATGTAATTGTGTGTGCATTTGTGTGAATAAAGCATTTATTTATTATTTATTTATTTATGTTGAGTAGAATAGCTTTCATTTATTGGGATAAGCCCTAGTTTTTGCATTTTATTTTTATAATTGACTATAAAATTTTATGGTAAACTAAATTGAAACAAGTTGATTTTTATTTAAAAATTCACATATTCACATTTACAGTGAAAGTTACACATACATTCTTATTATTTGTCTTTAAATGTAACGTTCTAATCTGCCTCAAAACATTAGTACATCTTAGATATGTAGTTTAAATTGTATGGTTAATTAATTATTATTATTAGTAGGTATTTTTGCCGTGAAATAGATTCACGTTCGGGTATCTTCGGCTCCCAGATCCAAGATGGCGGCCACCTTCGGGTATATTCGGGTCACGTGACCGGAACCGTATCCAAGATGGTGGTGCAGTGGTACCAACCCCCCTCCCCCAAGATTTATCTCAAAATCAAAAATTTTCCCCAATTTCCCACATTTCCCTCCAAATTCCCTTGTTATACTATATAAAATGCACTGTTAAAACACTTTAACCGAAACACCCGTCTCTGTGACGGATGGGGAAATTTCGTTATTTAATGTTGGCAACACTACTTCTTTCCAGAGGCTGGGCTTCGCAGTACCTTTCGGCCACCCCCTCCCCTCAAACGCTAACTAGTTTTCAGTTGGTTTTCGGCCATTGTTCGTGACTGACATATTGTTTTCGTGAACTCTACCCGTCTCGCAGACGGGACGTTTCGTATTACGTTTGACACTCAGCCGTCTTAGAGGCAGGATGTTTCGAATTGTGTTTTTGAATATTTAGTCAAACGTTGAAGTGTTGCGTATTGTACAAATATTTAGTGTAACGTGTACAAAGTGTATATATTTTTGTTTATCTGTAGTTTTTTCCTAGTGTTATATTTTCGTAGTGATTTTGTTTTTCTCTCTTTGTGTGCAAACATGGATCGTCCGTCTACTTCCAGTGGCAAAGTTAGTGTCAGGGACCCAACCTTTCAAGATCGCATAAGGCGAATGCTTCATGATGTGGAGTCAGACAGTGACATAGAAAGTCCTGTGGATGATTCTGATGAAGATCCTCACTACGTTCCAGTGAACAATAGTCAAGAGAATGATAGTGAAAGCAGTGACGATGATGACGAAGTAGTAGACGAAGATTTGCAGGAATTTAATGAAAATGAGGAAATGAATGTAGATGAGCCGAATCGACCAGAATACTTATTTAGCCGCCTAAAAAAAGGTGAATTCGGACCTCCTTACTGCTGGACAACTAAAGAACCACCCAGAAATGTAAGAACGCCAGCAAGGAATATAATTAGAGGAAGACTGCCAGGGTTATTGCAACCAGCTAAAGCTTTGGGGAATTCTCCCAGCACCAAAGATGTCTGGTCCCTCTTATTTGATGATGGAATGGTTCAAAATATTGTAACTTACACAAATAAAAAACTTGAATCTGTGCGCAGTGGGTTGGATGCACGTACCCATAAATCAAACTATAGAGATACAAATGAGTTAGAAATAAATGCCCACATTGGTCTTCAATTATTAGCAAGTATTCTTAAGTCCAGCCGCGAGGATATGGCATCTCTATTCTCAAAAGATGTGACAAATAGGCCATACTTCAATGCCACTATGTCAGTCAAGCGATTTGAAATACTGACATCCTGTATAAGGTTTGATAACAAAGAAACGAGAGTTCAACGTAAGAAAGAAAATAAAGCGGCAGCTATATCAGAGTTATTTTCACAGTTCATCTCTAATTCACAAGAAAACTATAGCGTTTCATCATGCGTCACAGTTGATGAGATGCTAGTACCCTTCAGGGGTAGATGTTCATTCAGAGTTTATATACCAAAAAAGCCTCACAAATATGGCATAAAGGTTCAATGTCTGTGTGATGCTGTCACATCTTACTTGTACAATGGGTACATATACACAGGGAAAGATTCTGATGGAGTTGGACTTACTGAAGAAGAATTAATGCTGCAAAAACCAACTCAAACCGTTGTGCGCTTATCTAAACCACTTCATCATACTAACAGAAACATCACCTGTGACAACTATTTCACGTCTCTTGAGACCGTAGATGTTTTGAGATCAAAAGGTCTAACCGTAGTTGGAACACTAAATAAAAATAGGTTGGTGATACCTCAAGAACATCTGCCTCAAAGTGGTCGACCTGTAGGCTCATCTTTGCACTGTTTCAATAATGGAATAACAATAGTATCATATGTTTCGAAGAAAAATAAGGCTGTTATCCTCATGTCTAGTATGCATTATACTAGTGAAATTGACGAAACCACACACAAACCGGAGATAATATGTTACTACAATAAAACAAAGTGTGGTGTGGACCTAATGGACATGAAGTGTGCCATATACGCTTCTAATCGTAGAACTCGACGATATCCACACGCCTTGTTTTGCAGAATCCTCAACGTATGTGGTGTGAATGCCTACATTCTCTACCTCTGCTATAAGGATGCTCCAATTGTATCAAGGTAGGCCTGAATGTGTATTTACCTATTACTGCTATTTCATGTTACATTTTATACTACATTTTTCTTCATTGAGATTTATTTTGCTTTGTAATGGACAACAAATTAAGTATCTTAAAAATTTGTATTCCTTTATCCAATTACTCTAGCCAATATTCTACAAAGTATTCACAGCTGGGAGTACAATAAGTTTTATATTTCAGGTTCACGTTTCTGAAGAAGCTTGCACAAATGCTAATTGAACCACACATGCGTCAACGACTAGATATACCTAATCTAATTCGGGACACAAAGGACGAAATTAGAAAGGCTCTTGGTATGACAGCACCACAACATCGTAATGTGGAGGGGATTGCCGAAGACAGGTTGCCTAAGAGGAAAACCTGCAAGAAATGTCCATCAGCAAAAAAAAGGATGAAAGCTTACTGCTGCATAAAGTGCAAGAATCCCATCTGTTTGGAATGCAGCAGAAAGCTCTGCACAGACTGTGCTGCTGACTGTGTTTAGATAAAGTAAATGACAATCATGTAATCACTACCTTTTTCTCGTTCTTTTATATGAAACAAACTATTCATAACATAAAATACTTTTTTTACTATGTAGGTCTGTGTAAAAGTATGTATAATCAATAAATTTTTCATTTAAAATAACTTTGCTGTTCATTATTTGTAATAAGCCTTTAATTATTTAACCTACCATTTAAATATACTACAAAACACACAATGCAGTCTGTGAGACGGGATGTTTCAGATAGTGTGTTTCACGCTATGTTTCGGTTAAGGTGTTAACCTTGTTATACTATATAAAATGCACTGATAACCTAACTTTTTCCATGTTATACTATATAAAATGAACTTTTTTTGTCCAATATGATGTCTTTTCCCTCCCGCACTAACTCACACCCGGTACCCCGTGGGAAAATTCCCTTCCAAAAATTCCCTCACCAAAAAGATGGCGGCCTTTCCCTTGTTATACTATATAAAATGTAAACTCTTATACTATATAAAATGTAAAAAGATGACTGTCTTTACACTTTAATAAATGGCTAACGCGTTGTCTGCTGGTCGGGCACACATTCGCGTTGTTACTCTACTCATATATACATTATAACAAAATTAATATGTCATATATACACTAAAACAAATGTAATACGTCATATACTCTATGTGGTTGACGCGATCACAGCGCCCCTAGTGACAATGTCGACCCGATCGCAGCGCACCTGGTGGCAAAACGTAGCGCATCCTTTCGGAAACATGGCGCCTTCGGAAGGGAAGTCCCTGTTGGTAATTCCCCTTCTCAAATTTCCCTCAAATTCCCTCGTTATACTATATAAAATGCATATATGATTATTACATTATACTATAATAAATATATATATATATATGATTTTTTTCTCTTTTTTAGTAGATATAAATACGTTTTACGGTGTTACAGTAATATTATTTTACTTCATTTTCCTTCACATATAATGTATACTATATAAAGTGTATACCAGTATTTTTTCTTGTTGTCAGCGTTCCCAACTTACGATTTCATTCGTTGCATACTATAATAAATTTATCTACTATAATAAGTGTATTGATATTTATTCTTTGTGACGTTATAATATAATAATTGTTATGACGATAAATTTAAACAGATTAAAAAGGATTCTGTTTCTTTTGTGTGCATATTTTATTTCAATATTGCATGTATTTATACTATATGAAGTACATTGTTCATACTAAATCATTATTTTCGTTGTACTATAATAAATATTTAGGAATAAAGTATAATAATGTTAATTATTAGATACTGAAAACTCTATAACTAAAAAAAACTAACATATAACAAATTCCTATTTCCAAATTTACTATTGATTTACCAATACTATTGATCAATGGAAATAAACTATTTGATTTGATTACGTATTTATTAGCGCTGAACTCGGGGAGTTCTTGTAAACTAAGGATTTAGTGAATCCGCGACACAGGTGCGCCTCTTACCTGGCTGAGGCGTTGTCATAAATAATTTTCGCTAGGAGTGCGACTCAAGAGCGCCTCCCCACCCCTTTTCAGAGGCGCTCCTGTGTCGCACCTAAAACTACCTGTCCTCGGCAATCTATCTGCTTCCTACCTGCTATAGAGTTCAACTCACGGGCCTCCTAAATACCTACCTATCAAATATCACAATGTCTACTATCATACTGACTTTGTTAAGTGCACTGCATATTTTGTAGGAGTAACTGTGACATTGATTCTGTAAGGGTTTATCCTAAAAGACCAATCAAACTAAGCCATTTTACCATATGTCAAAGGAATTACAGAAAAAATAAGCAGAGTTTTAAATAAACATAGTATAAAAACCGTGTTCAAACCACCTACAAAAATAAAACAATTTTTACGTTCAACGAAAGAGAAATTTCCGCTACAAACTTCTGGTGTTTACCATATCAAATGTAGCTGTGGCAGGTGCTACGTGGGGGAAACTGGAAGATTGGTCTCAACTAGAATAAAAGAACACATCAAAAGCACTAAAAATAATGATATAGAACATTCTGCAATTGCCGACCACTCGTTTAAAAGAAATCATGAAATAGAATTTGACAAAGTTAGTGTTTTATTAAATTCTGATAATTATTTCGAAAGAAAAATCTTAGAAGCTATAGGAATAAGAAAGCATACTGACAATTTTAAAAAAGATAGTGGATTAGAATTAAGTAATACGTGGAAACCAATTTTAAGTAAATTAAAAGTACAATGCATAACGGAAGGCCACCAGTCCCCACGCATGAAAAATAATCTAGAACATTCAAGAAGCGGCCGGAGCCAAGAAGGACTGGAACAGTATGGAAATTACCAGAACACCCGCTCCTCCACCAGGTGGGTATATAACCTACGAGCCCGGCCCGTACCTGCCAGTCAAATTCTGTGAGTGTGATCGTCTCACCCTGAAGATGGCCTACTGTAATGTGGCCGAAACGTCGGCAATGTTTTACATAGCTAATTGACGCGGTCGAACCCCGAAGACCTAGAATTTGTTAAAAATCATATTATATTTTATTTAATATTTAATTTAGTATTTAAAAATCGTAGGGAGAAGTTCTATTACAGTTAATTTTTAAGTAATATGTCGCACAATATTTAAATGTTATTTAGGAATAAAGTATAATAATGTTAATTATTAGATACTGAAAACTCTATAAAAAATACTGTCTTTTTTAAAGCCAACTGATGTATTTATATGGTATATAATTGTCCAAGTTCAATTTTGCTGATGCAATGTTTAATTATGTGTACTTGTGGTAGTAAGATAGATATAAAAAGTCATGTAATGTAATAAAAATCTGCAAAGAGCGGAAACTTCATCTGTACATGCAAATTTCTCAACAACAACCAAAGTTTATTTATTAATTATACATATATCCTTTAACATACATCGTTACCCTGAACCCATTAGTCCCCCTACATAACGAAACTAGCACACCTACCTTCACTTCCTATATTCAATTTTTTTTCCTTTGTACTATAACGACACTCAAGGACTAATTCACTACCATTTAACAATCTGTATTTCACTGCCTCTGCTCGGTGCACTGTAGACACTCCACGTGTTTATCAATCATATGTTAACCCAAGAGGTCAAGTTTTGTGATATCAGTCTGAGGTCAGTTTTATATTGTTTCCTATCAAAATATAAAGTGTTTGGTTTCAAATATACAGATTTTACTTAACCTACCAATTGAACAAGTTAGTTTCATTACAAACACGTATGACCCGGCAACCTTACCATATTTCGTCTATTATTAAACAAAACGAAAGAATTATTGTTATTATAGTCCCGCAAACACCATGTATTTGAATCATCTCTTCTTTGTTTGATGTTTTCAGTTGTTAAGTATCTTTCAGGGCTTCAAGTTTGTTATTTTAATAGACTTTCTATAAAATGAGTGAATGCCCCTTGTTATTACAAATGAAAATAATTTCAAAAATGTTTAAAGACCATCACAAACAAATATCATTGCTACAAAGACTCAATAATCTACAGGGTCTACAATCTGATTGTCAGTAAGGGGTCTGACATTGATGTCTTCTTCAATAAATTTGGAATACTTAAAGCCATGTGTATAGCTGCGTTAAACCTATAGAGCGTTTGTTTTATTAGTGTAATTACTCGACATGTAGGCCTAAAAACGTTAGGATTAGTGGCAGACTATAATGTGTTGGTGTATAAAATACTATGGATCCTACATGATACGTTTTCTTTAATGCTAAAAAATTGTATTTAACTCTGTCTATTGATAAATTGTTGATGTCCAAATTTAGAATATTAATTCAATTAACCATTAATTAACCACTTAAACACCTTTAATATTTAGACTTCCACCTTAGATTTTCAAGTATCTTAGAAATGTTAATGGAAATAATTTATACCTAATTCCTGAACAGCTTACAACATTAAGGGTTTTTTCATAATATGCAAAAGTTTACCTTTTAATAAACTATGCAGGCTTAGCCAGGCCTAAGTCAGTAGAATAATATCTAATAGGCTGTACAACCAACTTTTCTGTTGGCGTAATTAATAGGCCTAATACAATGATTTGGATCTCACAGCTTCATTTTTTTATTATAGTTTATAAAGACGATTCAAGACTAATCACACGGTACTTTATTTGCCCCTCACTAAATAAAATGTATTAACTATCTCCTTATAAACGTTTTAAACCATTTCCAATGTAGGCCTCAGATGGAAACAGGCTATGAGCCAATGGAAACTATGACTTCAGCATTATGGATGTTCTGTCCCGAACTAGAATCCGTCAATTCTCAGGACGAAACAAAACTGATTTAAACTTGAATACAATTACAAAAAGAGAGCAATAATAATTTATCTACACACTACGTTTTATTCAGTAAAATCAATTGATATTCTTCTTAATATCAATTATCATACGTAATACATAGAGCCTTTTTCAATAATTTGTGCTTTATATTTAAATTATTACGAGTAAACTTAATTTTAACAAAGTTTTATCTATTTGTTTTGTTGTAAATTCCATAATGTATACATGCTAACACATTACATCGATCTTATGTGTAATAATGAGAGATCGTACATCAAAATTATACCGTATTTTCTAATGTTTCTATAGTTTAGGTAGAACTTTAAACAATATGTATTAAATTTATAGCGTAATACCTTATCAAATTACATTCATACACATTGTGTGTGCTATGTCACAAAATAAGTTAACAACCTACATTCCCATCAACACATTACCTCCAAGTAGAGGGCTTACAACACTACACCCAATACAAGTTTTCATTAAGTCACACTGAAATAGTAAACTTTTAACAAGTAAAGTATGCAGTCCCCCTTGTCAAGAATAACTCTACATACGTCCATTGACTATAAATTAAGTATATTAACCAATAATACTTTTATAACTTATACATGTCAAGAGACACCCTAACTTTAGTCTACTGAATTATTGTATGTTAACTAACCTAAACTTACAAATTATTATATCCACAAACATATGATAAATTAAGTGTAATAATCTCAAACACAAGGTGATTCCTCACACTTTATATACACCGTAGTATTATTCTCTAAACATTACTTACTGTATTTGAGACGTTAATCTTACAGGTATGGGTCCTGAATGAGTGTAGATGAACGAGTTTAGTCTTTGTTACTAACTAAGGCTGCTGGAGCCTTTGATATATCATCTATTAACAACACAATAGTCAGGGAAACTATGACATGAAACCCAAACCACGTAGTATTGATTTTATTTCAAACAAACTGTCAGTTTAAAAAACTTTCTAAAAGAAGAGTAAATTCTGTTCCAAAGTAAGAAAAAAATCAAGGATACATACAAATTTCAAAAAACCTTACATAAGAATATAATTGTTGGAAAATGTCTCAGATCAAGCAAGAACTACCAACATAGTAGTCTCCAAACCCTTAAAATTTAGTTAAAATGTCCATAAATAGGGTTATTTGTGAACAAAATATGTTATAATTCCCTAAAAGCATTAAAATGCAGTGTCATAACAACGATATTTGTCCTAAACATTAAAAATTCCTTTAAAATACTCTTATAGAACCTTTATAAAACCAGTTTGAGCTCAAAACAACGTACAAAACTGATGTAACACTTGTAAATTAATTGTTTAACCTACATAATTATTTAGTTGGCTTTGCATTTACTACTACATGACTCCAAACAGTTGACAAAATGTAAGTAGCCAATAGGAACAAATTCTCTATAAAGTTCACATTTTAAGCCCGATTTTAACTAAACTTGGTACTATTGATCATTTGCGTACTAAACAAATAAACAATCACCCTCCCATAAAAAGACTGTTGTCAGACTACCTACTTAACATAAAAGACGTACCACACACACAAACTGTAAATACAAGATTTTGACTTACCACCCACCTACTCAACACATAGATAGACCACATAACTACCCATTACATAAAGCCTTTGATTGACTCACAACATTCATGGAAGACCTACCTACCAAACATACAACTTGACCACCCACAAAAACAAGACTTTATGTATAACCACCTATTTAACATACGTACCACACACCATAAAATCATGACTTAATAGTCCACCCACCTACTCAACATACAACACCTCTGATACACCATCTACTTGAACATTACATAAAACCTGTGATATTCCACCAACACACATGAAAAACCTTCCTACCTACCTACGTAACATCCAACACTCTTGATAGACGAATCACCCTCCCATAAAAGAACTGTTGTCAGACTATCTACTTAACATACAAGAATCTTCATTGACCATCCACCTACTCAACACACAGATAGACCACGTAACTACCCATTACATAAAGCCTTTGATTGACTCACAATCCTAACAATCATGAACGACCATCCTCCTAAACATACGACTTAACCACCCACAAAAACAAGACTTTATGTATAACCACAAATTTTAACATACGTACCACACACCATAAAATCATGACTTAACAGTCCACCCACCTACTCAACATACAACACCTCTGATAGATCATCCACCTAAACATTACATAAAACCTTTGATAGACAACCAACAGACATGAACAACCTTCCTATCTACCTACGTAACATCCAACACACTTGACTTACCACCCACCTACTCAACACACAGATAGACCACGTAACTACCCATTACACAAAACCTTAGATTTACTCACAACATTCATGGATGACCGTCCTACCAAACAAAAAACTTGACCACCCACTTAGCCAACACACATTTATAATTACAGACCAACTACCCTCCCAACACATGAAACTATTGAGAGATCACATTATTATAATACAAAAACACACACACACACACACACACACACACACACACACACACACACACACACACACACACACACACACACACACACACACACACACACACACACACACACACACATACACACACACACACACAAACTACAAAACATATCAGACCACACAAACTCTAAATAGAAGATTTTTGACTATCCTCCCACCCAGTAAACACACTGTACCTCTGATATATCTCTTAATTCTCCATTGCATTTGACCTTTGATTGCCCATCTACCTATCTATAAGCACATGCACAAACTACCTATCAAGCACTAATACCCTTCCTATCCAGTAGTAAGACCCTCCTACCCACTTACCCTACACACAGTCATCTTTATATACCACATACCATACCGACACATAAACTTATTGACAGACTACCTACTTAACATACAAGACTTACCACCTACCTATTCATCACATAAGGCTTGATTGTCCATCTACCTATCCATAAACACATGTACAAGACACCTACCAAGCTCCATAACCCTTCCTATTCAGTAGTAAGACTCTCCTACTCATTTACCCAATACACAGTTATCTTTACAGACCAACTACCCTCCCAACACATAATATTATTGACAGACAACTTACTTTACATACAAGACTTTCCACCTACCCAACGCACATAGATTGCCTACTTACTAAAAACATCATTCCTTACTACCTCCTAACTATTCAATACGTAATACTCATGATTGACCATCTACCTACTCAACACACAAAAGAGCAAACACAAACTCTACATATAAGACTCTTGGTTGGCCACCCACCTACTCAAAATACACAACCTCTGATACACCATCCACTTGAACATTACATAAAACCTGTGATATTCCACCCAATCACCAAACACACATGACTCTTAATAGACCAATTCACCTACCTCTGCTCACACGATTCCTTAGGACACACTCTTCACTCACCACTCATCCTACAGACAAAACTCCTAGAGAACTACTTATCCACCATAAAAACACTATTGCTTCATATAATCATGTTTTAAAATAACATTATTACACTGTAAGATAGGTTTAATATAGCTAAAGATCTAAATGTTTCTTAACATTCTGTTTTCTCTAGATATATGAGAGCCGTTGGTGGAAAACATCCAAACTAAACATAGAAAATAAGAATCAGCTAGTAGTGACATAGAATTTCTGCTATACAACTAAAAAAAATATGAGAAAAAGTTAGGTTTAAAAACAATGAACACAGAAAAAGTTAGGTTTAAAAAAATGAACATAAAAAAATTTAGGTTTAAAAACAATGAACACAGAAAAATTTAAGTTTAAAAACAATGAACACAGAAAAAATTAGGTTAGCAAAGATCAGAAAAGTAATTCTAGCAAACAACCTAAAGGTTGATTGCTATCCTTACTTTTCCGAAAAGTTGTATAAATTAACAAAAGTCAACAAAATGTCACATTTTGTTGAGTTTGGTAATTTTAACTGAACTTTTATGATGTTTGCTATCCTAATTTTTTCTGTGTTCATTTTTTTTAAACCTAACTTTTTCTGTGTTCATTTTTTTAAACCTAACCTTTTCTGTGTTCATTGTTTTTAAACCTAACTTTTTCTGTGTTCATTGTTTCTAAACCTAAATTTTTCTGTGTTCATTGTTTTTAAACCTAAATTTTTCTATGTTCATTTTTTTAAACCTAACTTTTTCTGTGTTCATTTTTTTAAACCTAACTTTTTCTCGTCTTTTTTTAGTTGTATAGCAGAATTTCTATTAAACTACTAGCTGGTTCTTATTTTCTATGTTTAGGTTAGATGTTTTCCACCAACGGCTCTCATATATCATGTTTTACCACTGTACGTGTATTATCAATATCACTGTACGTGTATGGGTGGGTGGGTGGGTCAATACCACTGTACGTGTATGGGTGGGTGGGTGGGTCAATACCACTGTACGTGTATAGGTGGGTGGGTCAATACCACTGTACGAGTATGGGTGGGTGGGTGAGTCAATACCACTGTACGTGTATGGGTGAGTGGGTGGGTCAATACCACTGTACGTGTATGGGTGGGTGGGTCAATACCACTGTACGTGTATGGGTGGGTGGGAGGGTTAGGTTAGGTTAGGTTAGGATTTGTTGGAGTATGTCTAGATAAGAGTGCACGTGAACCTGTTGCTCCTGTGTTTTTCGCTGTTTTCAGTGGTATATTTTTCTGGTTTTGTGTTGAAAGTTGGTATAGCACTGTAGTTAGGCATATTTTAATATTTTCGCATCTAGTATTTCCAAAAAACTCTTATCAGTTCTTAACAATGCCAACTGACCGTTCCCCCACTGCTCCACCAGTCACTCGGTCCCAAGGACCTAGTGGTGTGGGGAAAGATAAGAAACCAGTGCAGAGAACTTTGTCTGACCCATCCGGCGGCTTATCGAGTGAACTGACGGCAGCTATTCAGTCTGCGATTAACAATGCCCTGTGTTCTGAGGTTTTGCTCACTAAGCTAGCTGAGAAGATCTCGCAGACTGTCAATGACAACTTGACCTCTGCGCTCCAAGCTGCTAACAGCCGTATTGACCAGCTCACGGAGGAGGTAACGTCACTGCGAGACCAACTGCAGTGACAGGAGTTGCGGCATCATGACCTGGCCCAGTATCAACGACGTAACAACCTCCGAGTCTTCGGTGTTCCGGAGACTTCGGGAAAAGATACTGATGGTTTGTTGCTGAACATATTCAAGGATCAGCTCGGCGTTGATGTTGGGTTAAAAGACATCGACAGGTCACATCGAGTTGGACGACTCCAGAGGTCGGCGCCTGGCATAGAGATGAGACCACGACCTATCTTGGTGAAATTTGTGAGCTACAGACAACGGCGGGCTGTCTTCTCTGTAAAGAAAAGGCTTAAGGGAACCAAGATCAATATCAGAGAAGACCTCACAGCATCCCGATTGATGGATTACAAAAATGCTGTTGCAAAATATGGTTTAAGACGGGTTTGGACCCAGGATGGACGTATCCGGTGGGTTGATGAGCGTGTAGGCAGGGGGGATGTAGCAGATAAAGCTGATATATAATTGGGTGTTATTATATATAAGACCTCAATTTATAATATGTAGTACTGTATATAAAACTATATGTCATCATTCATCATTACTTGTTATTTTATTTTATTTTTATATAACTATTGCAGTATTATTATTATTTTCTTTTCTTACATGTGTACTGTCTTACTCAGTTGTTTAGTTTTATTTAATTTTCCTTCCATTATTCTTCTTAAATGCAGTATTACACATCTTATACTGAATTAAGTACATACATTTCTTGTCTTATTTTGCTAAAATGTAACTTAAATTTGTTATTTGTTCAATATTATTTTACTGTGTATACATATAATCAACGAAACAAGTTTATATAAAGTTATTAAATTACATATTTTGGTTTATTATTTGTTTCATCATTATTATGTGTAATTATGTGTAGGCCTAATCTATGTTTTTTTCATATTAAATTACCTTAAATTAAAATTAAATTAAATTACCCAAATAAACATAATTTACTGTCATAAACAACATCAGTCACTGGTAATTTTGAAAGTTAAAGCAAATATCAACTGATTGCCTTTGATTATTTTACTAATTGTTTTTAGTTTATACTTTTTAATTTTCTTTACATTTTATATTATTTTTGTTTAGTATATATAGGAGTAATGTGGGTCTTTATATGTTTAAGATGTATTTTTATTTAGTCCTTTTTGGAAATTTAAATTAATTTCAACTGTTAGTCTTTAGTTATACAATCATTTGTTCTGTATTTCATTTATTTTCATTTCTTCACATTATAATTCATAGTCCATGTGTTTGCTTTATTGTTTATACTTATATAATATTTTGTAATTTGTTACCAAATGAGGTCTATGAATTATTTTAGTAACATTTATACGTATATTATTATTACGTTTATTGTGTAAATATTGTAATGTATGGGTATAACAATATGTAAGTAGATTAACACTAATATGTCATCATACAGGAGTACAGGCCAATGTCACCTAAGCGTGCCTGTATAATACATGCTCTGTGTGCACATTTATTCTAAGTTTTATGTTATATATTGATTTCTTTTAATTTGTTCTATGATTGTGCTGAATGTATGTGTGCTTGTAGAGTCCAGCTTTGTACTGCCGACTGTGGTCTGTGGTGCCCCGTGGTCCGTCGCACTTTTCTTTGGTACAGGGTCATGACGACCCTGCCGCGCCCGGGCCCGACGTCTCCACTGAGCAACTTCTCTATCATTCCTTATCACCTTATCGCCGTTTCTGCAAGATAGTTCATATCAACGCTCAGTCTGTACCTTGTCATATTAATGAAATCCGCTCACTATTTAGAACTCCATTTTGTGATTGTATTCTTATATCCGAATCGTGGCTCAAGCCTCACATAACCTCAGCTTCTGTAGACATACCAGGATACACTCTCTATCGTAATGACCGTCTGTTTTCTGGAGGTGGGGGCACAGTGGTTTACATCAGGTCCTCTATTACTACTAAGGTATTGGAGATCTCTGACACCTCAAGACCATTTCGACCTGAGTGGATGTTTATGGATATATCACTTAATGGTGTTCATATGCTCCTTGGACTTTGTTACCGACCACCTAAAGTGGGCTTCTTGGCAGAATTCGAAAGTGTCCTGTTAAGACTGATGCCTCGGTATAGTCATGTCATTATGACGGGTGATTTTAATACTGATTTACTGGGATGAGACACGTATGACAAACGACAACTTACCACTATGTTTTACTCAAGTAACCTAACTTTACTCCCTTTTCAGCCCACTTACCACACTGATCACTCTGACACCTTGATTGACCTGCTAGCAGTTAGTGACTCAACTCGAATTGCACATCATGGCCAGTTGTCTGTCCCAGGGATATCAAAACATGACCTTCTGTACTGTGTCTATAAAATCACATCGCCACAGCACGTGCCTAAGTTTGTTTCTTTTCGAAATTTTAAAAGTATTAACCCTGCTAACCTTTTAGCAGATGCTAGAAATTTGAATTGGGACACAGTTTTATCTGCTAATGATGTTAACATTATGGTCAACAATTTCAATGGTATTTTTGTCAATCTACTGGACAAACATGCCCCCGTTGTAACCAAACGAATAACCAGGCAACCTTCCCCTTGGATCACTCCTGCCATACGTCATTTAATGGCCCAGCGTGACTCTATCCATAGGAAATTTAAGAGGACTAAGGACCTCATTGATAGAAATGTCTATAAACATCTACGAAATAGAGTTAAACAAGAAATGCGAAATTCAAGAGCTAGGTACATATATACATATTTCACTGAAAATAAATCATCTACTGAACGCTGGCGTATGATCAAGAAGTTGGGGGTGTCCAGGATTAAACCTGATAGTCCCATCTCAGTAAATCTTAATGAGCTTAATAATTACTATATTAATCTCCCTGTTGATAACACTGGGGCTGTTGTATTTTCAGATCATCTAAGATCTCAGCTTCCAACTCCTCGTGATTCATATTTTACTTTAACTATGACAAATGAGAATGAGGTCTATAAATCCATTATGATGATTAAAAGTAATGCGATTGGGTCAGACAATATTTCTATGAAGTTATTAAAAGTTATAATCCCCGCAGTTTTACCTGTTATCACGACAATCCTGAACAAATCACTTGCAACCTCAATATTCCCATCTGCCTGGAAATCAGCGATTGTTCGGCTAATCACCAAGACGTCCTCTCCATCTTCTCCATCTGATTATCGTCCAATCAGTATCTTACCTGCGCTCTCTAAATGTCTTGAGAGGATTGTTCACCAACAAGTATGTAATTATCTTTCTAGTAATGATCTTCTTGGTAAGTTTCAGTCAGGTTTTCGGAGAAATCACAGTACCACCACTGCACTTCTATATATCACTGAGGATATTCAAAAAGCTATGGACATCAGACAAGTGACATTGCTCACTCTGTTTGATTTTTCTAAAGCGTTTGATTGTGTCTATTATCCACTGCTCAAAGTCAAACTTTCTCATCTTGGTTTCTCGTCTGACAGTATTTCCTGGTTTGAGTCCTATCTGACTGGCAGGCGTCAGCGTGTACATGTGAATAACGAATACTCTAATTGGGGAAGTGTAACCAAAGGTGTCCCTCAGGGCTCTGTACTTGGACCTCTACTGTTTACTTTGTACATCAATGACTTATCCAACAGCATTTCTCACTGTAAATATCACCTTTATGCTGACGATTTACAAATATACTCTCACGTTGATGTATCAGACTTAAATGAAGGGGTTAATAGAATGAATTCAGACATTAAATCTATTGGTGACTGGGCGGTCAGGCATAGCTTAAGACTGAACAACAACAAGACTCAACCTATTATTATTGGACATAACAGACTGATGGCACAGATTGATCTTGATACAGTACCCCGTATCTCTATTGATAATAATTCACTTAACTACTGTGACAAAATTAAGAACTTGGGACTCCTTATGAATACTACACTTACATGGTCTGATCATGTATCTTTAACATGTAATAGGGTTTTTGCTGGTATTCACACTCTTAAGAGATATTATAACTGTTTACCTTTAGATGTTAAGATTATGCTAGTAAAAACTCTTGTATTTCCCCACTTTGAATACTGCGACATTGTCATCAATGACATGCCTACCCATCTTTCTAATAAACTTCAACGAGCGCAGAACTACTGTCTACGTTATATTTTCAATCTTCGTCGAGATGAACATATCACTCCTTACTTCAGACGGCTAAATTTACTAAAGTTACTTGAGTACAGAAAGGTCAAAATTTTATCTTTACTGTACAATGTTCTTCAATCCAAAAATCCTTCTTATTTAGCTTCAAATTTTGTGTTTAACTTCAGCATAAGTAATCGGGACACGCATCAGTGTTCTTCAATGTTAACTATTTCAGCTCATTGAACAGCACTTTACAATAGATCTTTTACTGTCACTGCCTGCAGACTGTGGAATAAACTTGATCCTTCAACTCGAAATATTGATAGTCGAGCTCGGTTTGTTGCGGCACTAAGGAAGTGGTTGTCGCGGATTCATGGGGGTTGTAGGCCTTAGCCGTGCTGTTGATGCTGGACTGAGTGTATGTGTGATGTATGTTTGTTGTGAACTTGGAATACTTTTTATTTATTATTATTTTATTCATTAAATATGTTTTTTTATTTATTATTTATTTTTTATTTGTTTATTTATTTATTTTTTCATGTAAGTAATTCGTTTTGTTTTCTTCTTTGTTTTATGTTCTTTCATACTTTATGCTTAATTTGTTTAGTTTTAATTATCTTGAAACTCTGATTTTTTAAAATTGTTGTTTAACTTATAAATAATGTGCTCAGCAGCAGTGAACACGTAAGAACTCTTTAGATATACTCATTTTAGTTAAGTATTAATTTTTCTTTATGAGGTTAAGTGTAAGAGAGGACCTAATGGTCCTAACTTTGCCTCAGAAAATAAAACGTTTTTCATTTCATTTCATATATCTAGAGAAAACAGAATTTTAGGAAACATTTTAGGTCTTTGGCTAAATTAAACCTTTCTTAAAATGTAATAATGTTATTTTAAAACATGATTATATAAAGCAATAGTGTTTTTATGGTGGATGGGTAGTTCTCTAGGAGTTTTGTCTGTAGGATGAGTGGTGGGTGTAGAGTGTAACCTAAGGAATCGTGTGTGCAGAGGTAGGTGAATTGGTCTATTAAGAGTCGTGTGTGATTGGTGATTGGATGGAATATCACAGGTTTTATGTAATGTTCAAGTGGATGGTGTATAAGAGGTGTTGTGTGTTGAGTAGGTGGGTGGCCAACCAAGAGTCTCATATGTAGAGTTTGTGTTTGGTCTTATGTGTGTTGAGTAAGTAGATGGTCAATTATGAGTGTTACGTATTGAATAGGTAGGAGGTAATAAGGAATAATGTTTTTAATAAGTAGGCAATCTATGTGCGTTGGGTAGGTGGAAAGTCTTGTATGTAAAGTAAGTTGTCTGTCAATAATATTATGTGTTGGGGGGGTAGTTGGTCTGTAAAAATAACTGTGTGTTGGGTAAATGGGTAGGAGAGTCTTACTACTGAATAGGAAGGGTTATGGAGCTTGGTAGGTGTCTTGTACATGTGTTTATGGATAGGTAGATGGACAATCAAGCCTAATGTTTTTCTGTGTTCATTTTTTTTTTAATCCTAACCTTTTCTGTGTTCATTGTTTTTAAACCTAACTTTTTCTGTGTTCATTGTTTTTAAACCTAAATTTTTCTATGTTCATTTTCTTAAACCACATCTCTTGTGTGTTAAGTAGGTAGTCTGTCAATAAGTTTATGTGTCGGTGTGGTATGTGGTATATAAAGATGACTGTGTGTAGGTTAAGTGGGTAGGAGGGTCTTATTACTGGAAAGGAAGGGTATTAGTGCTTGGTAGGTGGTTTGTGCATGTGCTTATGGATAGGTTGATGGGCAATGAAAGGTCAAATGCAATGGAGAGTTTGGTGATATATCAGAGGTACAGTGTGTTAACTAGGTAGGAGGTTAGTCAAAAATCTTCTATTTAGAGTTTGTGTGGTCTGATATGTTTTGTATGTTTATGTTCGTGTGTGTGTGTGTGTGTGTGTGTGTGTGTGTGTGTGTGTGCGCGCGCACGCGTGCGTGCGTGCGTGCGTGCGTGCGTGAGTGCGTGCGTGCGTGTGTGTGTGTGCGTGTGTGTGTGTGTGTGTGTGTGTGTGTGTGTGTGTGTGTGTGTGTGTGTGTGTGTGTGTGTGTGTGTGTGTGTGTGTGTGACGTTTGTGACGTGTGTGACGTTTGTGACGTGAGTGACGTGTGTGACGTGTGTGACGTTCGTGACGTGTGTGACCTGTGTGACGTGTGTATCGTGTGTGACGTGTGTATCGTTTGTGACGTGTGTGTGTGTGTGTGTGTGTGTGTGTGTGTGTGTGTGTGTGTGTGTGTGTGTGTTTTGTATTTTAATTATGTGATATTTCAATAGTCGCATGTGTTGCGAGGGTAGTTGGTCTGTAATGATAAATGTGTGTTGGCTAAGTGGGTGGTCAAGTTGTATGTTTGGTAGGTAGGTCTTCCATGAATGTTGTGAGTAAATCTAAGGTTTTGTGTAATGGGTAGTTACGTGGTCTATCTGTGTGTTGAGTAGGTGGGTGGTAAATCAAGAGTGTTGGATGTTACGTAGGTAGGTAGGAAGGATGTTCATGTGTGTTGGTTGTCTATCAAAGGTTTTATGTAATGGTTAGGTGGATGATCTATCAGAGGCGTTGTATGTTGAGTAGGTGGGTGGACTGTTAAGTCATGATTTTATGGTGTGTGGTACGTATGTTAAATAGGTGGTTATACATAAAGTCTTGTTTTTGTGGGTGGTTAAGTCGTATGTTTAGGAGGATGGTTGTTCATGATTGTTAGGTTTGTGAGTCAATCAATGGCATTATGTAATGGGTAGTTACGTGGTCTATCTGTGTGTTGAGTAGGTGGATGGTCAATGATGATCCTTATATGTTAAGTAGATAGTGTGACAACTGTCTTTTTATAGGAGGGTAATTGGACTATCTAGAGTGTTGGATGTTACGTAGGTAGGTAGGAAGGTTGTTGATGTGTGTTGGTGGAATATCAGAGGTTCTATGTAATGTTCAAGTGGATGGTGTATCAGAGGTGTTGTATGGTGAGTAGGTGGGTGGACTGTTAAGTCATAATTTTATGGTGTGTGGTACGTATGTTAAATAGGTGGTTATACATAAAGTCTTGTTTTTGTGGGTGGTCAAGTTGTATGTTTGGTAGGTAGGTCTTCCATGAATGTTGTGAGTCAATCAAAGGCCTTATGTAATGGGTAGTTCCATGGTCTATCTGTGTGTTGAATAGGTGGGTGGTAAGTCAAAATCTTGTATCTACAGTTTGTGTGTGTGGTAAGTATTTTCTGTAAAATAGGTAGTCTGACAACTGTCTTTTTATGGGAGGGTGATTGTTTATTTGTTTAGTACGCAAATGATCAATAGTACCAAGTTTAGTTAAAATCGGGCTTAAAATGTAAACTTTATAGAGAATTTGTTCTTATTGGCTACTTACACTTTGTCAACTGTTTGGAGTCATGTAGTAGTAAATGCAATGGAATATCACAGGTTATATGTAATGTTCAAGTGGATGGTGTATCAGAGGTGTTGTATGTTGAGTAGGTGGTTGGCCAACTAATAGTCTTATATGTAGAGTTTGTGTTTGGTCTTTTGTGTGTTGAGTAGGTAGATGGTCAATCATGAGTGTTACGTATTGAATTGGTAGAAGGTAATAAGGAATAATGTTTTTAGTAAGTAGGCAATCTATGTGCGTTGGGTAGGTGGAAAGTCTTGTATGTAAAATAGGTTGTCTGTCAATAATATTATATGTTAGGAGGGTAGTTGGTCTGTAAAGATAACTGTACGATGGGTAAATGGGTAGGAGAGTCTTACTACTGAATAGGAAGGGTTATGGAGCTTGGTAGGTGTCTTGTATATGTGCCTATTGATAGGTAGATGGACAATCAAGCCTTATGTTATGTTTAGGTAGGTGGTAAGTCTTGTATGTTAAGTAGGTAGTCTGTCAATAAGTTTATGTGTCAGTATGATATGCGGTATATAAAGATGAATGTGTGTAGGGTAAGTGGGTAGGAGGGACTTACTACTGGATAGGAAGGGTATTAGTGCTTGGTAGGTGGTTTGGGCATGTGTTTATGGATAGGTAGATGGGCAATCAAAGGTCAAATGCAATGGAGAGTTAGGTTATATATCAGAGGTACAGTGCGTTTACTAGGTGGGAGGTTAGTCAAAAATCTTGTATTTAGAGTTTGTTTGGTCTGATATATTTTGTATGTTTGTGTGTTTGTGTGTGTGTGTGTGTGTGTGTGTGTGTGTGTGTGTGTGTGTGTGTTTGTGTGTGTGTGTGTGTGTGTGTGTGTGTGTGTGTGTGTGTGTGTGTGTGTGTGTGTGTGTGTGTGTGTGTGTGTGTGTGTGTGTGTGTGTGTGTGTGTGTGTTTGTGTTGTATTTTAATTATGTGATCTTTCAATAGTCTCATGTGTTGCGAGGGTAGTTGGTCTGTAATGATAAATGTGTGTTGGCTAAGTGGGTGGTCAAGTTGTATGTTTGGTAGGTAGGTCTTCCATGAATGTTTTGAGTAAATCTATGTTTTTGTGTAATGAGTAGTTACGTGGTCTATCTGTGTGTTGAGTAAGTGGGTGGTAAGTCAAGTGTGTTGGTTGTTACGTAGGTAGGTAGGAAGGTTGTTCATGTGTGTTCGTTGTCTATCAAAGGTTTTATTTAATGGTTAGGTGGATGATCTATCAGAGGCGTTGTATGTTGAGTAGGTGGGTGGACTGTTAAGTCATGACTTTATGGTGTAAGGTACGTATGTTAAATAGGTGGTTGTGTGTGTGGTGTGGTGTGTGTGGTAGTGAATTAGTCCTTGAGTGTCGTTATAGTACAAAGGAAAAAAAATTCAATATAGGAAGTGAAGGTAGGTGTGTTATATGGGTCAATGCCACTGTACGTGTACCTTTAAACCCACGTCACATACCGCGTCATACCCTCATAAATACCATGCCGTCACGAACACCTACTAGTAATTCCGCACTAGTAATTTTTTTTTTCGATCTCCTCCTTAACCTTACTCTGACCATTCCCCATAGACCAATGATCTGTGCGAGGAACTTATTCAGTCAGAGTAAGGGGGCGAACCTGTACAGTACAAGATGAATATTACTGATAAATCTTTCAGTCTAGGCCGGATTCGAACCAGCGCTATCTCTAACCCAAGCTCAAAGTCCTGACGCCTTAGACCACTCGGCCACCGGCTCGCCCAATTCAATACCACTGTACATGTAAGGGTGGGCGGTCGGGTTAATACCACTGTATGTGTATGGACGGGCGGATGGGTCAATGCCACTGTACGTGTATGGACGGGCGGATGGGTCAATGCCACTGTACGTGTATGGATGGGCGGATGGGTCAATGCCACTGGACGTGTACCTTTAAACCCACGTCACATACCGCGTCATACCCTCATAAATACCATGCCGTCACGAACACCTACTAGTAATTCCGCACTAGCCTCTCACCTCACGAAGCCCGGAGAAGAACTTTAACTGCAGCATAATCACTTGATCACGCCTTCATCTATAAAAGTCAAATGTCCATGTATGTATATAAAGTCTTGTTTTTGTGGGTGATTAAATCGTATGTTTAGGAGGATGGTTGTTCATGATTGTTAGGATTGTGAGTCAATCAAAGGCTTTATGTAATACGTAGTTATGTGGTTTATCTGTGTGTTGAGTAGGTTGATGGTCAATGAAGATTCTTATATGTTAAGTAGATAGTCCAACAACAGTCTTTTTATGGGAGGGTGATTCGTCTATCAAGAGTGTTGGATGTTACATAGGTAGGTAGGAAGGTTTTTCATGTGCGTTGGTGGAATATCACAGGTTTTATGTAATGTTCAAGTAGATGGTGTATCAGAGGTGTTGTATGTTGAGTAGGTTGGTGGACTGTTAAGTCATGATTTTATGGTGTGTGGTACGTACTGTATGTTAAATAGGTGGTTTTACATAAAGTCTTGTTTTTGTGGGTGGTCAAGTTGTATGTTTGGTAGGTAGGTCTTCAATGAATGTTGTGAGTCAATGAAAGACTTTATGTAATGGGTAGTTACGTGGTCTATGTGTGTTGAGTAGGTGGGTTGTAAGTCAAAATCTTGTATTTACAGTTTGTGTGTGTGGTACGTCTTTTATATTAAGTAGGTAGTCTGACAACAGTCTTTTTATGGGAGGGTAATTGTTTATTTGTTTAGTATGCAAATGATCAATAGTACCAAGTTTAGTTAAAATCGGGATTAAAATGTGAACTTTATAGATAATTTGTTCCTTTTTGGCTACTTACACATTGTCAACTGTTTGGAGTCATGTAGTAGTAAATGCACAGCCAACTAAATAATTATGTAGGTTAAACAAATAATTTACAAGTGTTACATCAGTTAGTACGTTGTTTTGAGCTAAAACTGGGTTTATAAAGGTTCTATAAGAGTATTTTAAAGGAATTTTTAATGTTTACGACAAATATCGTTATTATGACACTGCATTTTAATGCTTTTAGGGAATTATAACATATTTTGTACACAAATAACCCTATTTGTGGACATTATAACTAAATTTTAATGGGTTTGGAGACTACTATGTTGGTAGTTCTTTTTTTTATTTTTTTTTACAATTATATTTTTATGTAAAGTTTTCTGAAATTTGTATGTATCTTTGATTTTCTCTTACTTTTGAACAGAATTTACTCTTTTTTTAGAAAGTTTTTTAAACTGACAGTTTGTTT
This sequence comes from Stictocephala bisonia, assembly GCA_035578905.1. Lineage (NCBI taxonomy): Eukaryota > Metazoa > Arthropoda > Insecta > Hemiptera > Membracidae > Stictocephala > Stictocephala bisonia. The sequence goes on from JAQJVL010000794.1 coordinate 216,608, forward strand.
GAATAAAATCAATACTACGTGGTTTGGGTTTCATGTCATAGTTTCCCTGATTATTGTGTTGTTAATAGATGATATATCAAAGGCTCCAGCAGCCTTAGTTAGTAACAAAGACTAAACTCGTTCATCTACACTCATTCAGGACCCATACCTGTAAGATTAACGTCTCAAATACAGTAAGTAATGTTTAGAGAATAATACTACGGTGTATATAAAGTGTGAGGAATCACCTTGTGTTTGAGATTATTACACTTAATGTATCATATGTTTGTGGATATAATAATTGTTATTTGTAAGTTTAGGTTAGTTAAGATACAATAATTCGGTAGACTAAAGTTAGGGTGTCTCTTGACATGTATAAGTTATAAAAGTATTATTGGTTAATATACTTAATTTATAGTCAATGGACGTATGTAGAGTTATTCTTGTCAAGGGGGACTGCATACTTTAACTTGTTAAAAGTTTACTATTTCAGTGTGACTTAATGAAAACTTGTATTGGGTGTAGTGTTGTAAGCCCTCTACTTGGAGGTAATGTGTTGATGGGAATGTAGGTTGTTAACTTATTTTGTGACATAGCACACACAATGTGTATGAATGTAATTTGATAAAGTATTACGCTATAAATTTAATACATATTGTTTAAAGTTCTACCTAAACTATATAAACATTAGAAAATACGGTATAATTTTGATGTACGATCTCTCATTATTACACATAAGATCGATGTAATGTGTTAGCATGTATACATTATGGAATTTACAACAAAACAAATAGATAAAACTTTGTTAAAATTAAGTTTACTCGTAATAATTTAAATATAAAGCACAAATTATTGAAAAAGGTTCTATGTATTACGTATGATAATTGATATTAACAAGAATATCAATTGATTTTGCTGAATAAAACGTAGTGTGTAGATAAATTATTATTGCTCTCTTTTTGTAATTGTATTTAAGTTTAAATCGATTTTAGTTCGTCCTTAGAATTGACGGATTCTAGTTTGGGACAGAACATCCATAATGCTGAAGTCATAGTTTCCATTGGCTCATAGCCTGTTTTCATCTGAGGCCTACATTGGAAATGGTTTAAAACGTTTATAAGGAGATAGTTAATATATTTTATTTAGTGAGGGGCAAATAAATTACCGTGTGATTATTCTTGAATCGTCTTTATAAACTATAATAAAAAAATGAAGCTGTGAGATCCAAATCATTGTATTAGGCCTATTAATTACGCCAACAGAAAAGTTGGTTGTACAGCCTATTAGATATTATTCTACTGACTTAGGCCTGGCTAAGCCTGCATAGTTTATTAAAAGGTAAACGTTTGCATATTATGAAAAAACCTTTAATGTTGTAAGGTGTTCAGGAATTATGTATAAATTATTTCCATTAACATTTGTAAGATACTTGAAAATCTAAGGTGGAAGTCTAAATATTAAAGGTGTTTAAGTGGTTAATTAATGGTTAATTGAATTAATATTCTAAATTTGGACATCAACAATTTATCAATAGACAGAGTTAAATAAAATTTTTTTAGCATTAAGGAAAACGTATCATGTAGGATCCATAGTATTTTATACACCAACACATTATAGTCTGCCACTAATCCTAACGTTTTTAGGTCTACATGTCTAGTAATTACACTAATAAAACAAACACTCTAATGGTTTAACGCAGCTATACACATGGCTTTAAGTATTCCAAATTTATTGAAGAAGACATCAATGTCAGACCCCCTACTGACAATCAGATTGTAGACCCTGTAGATTATTGAGTCTTTGTAGCAATGATATTTGTTTGTGATGGTCTTTAAACATTTTTGCAATTATTTTCATTTGTGATTACAAGGGGCATTCACTCATTTTATAGAAAGTCTATTAAAATAACATACTTGAAGCCCTTAAAGATACTTAACAACTGAAAAATCAATCAAAGAAAATATGATTCAAATACATGGAGTTTGCGGGACTATAATACCAATAATTCTTTCGTTTTGTTTAATAATAGACGAAATATGGTAAGGTTGCCGGGTCATACGTGTTTGTAATGAAACTAACTTGTTCAATTGGTAGGTTAAGTAAAATCTGTATATTTGAAACCAAACACTTTATATTTTGATAGGAAACAATATAAAACTGACCTCAGACTGATATCACAAAACTTGACCTCTTGGGTTAACATATGATTGATAAACACGTGGAGTGTCTACAGTGCACCGAGCAGAGGCAGTGAAATACAGATTGTGAAATGGTAGTGAATTAGTCCTTGAGTGTCGTTATAGTACAAAGGAAAAAAAATTGAATATAGGAAGTGAAGGTAGGTGTGCTAGTTTCGTTATGTAGGGGGACTAATGGGTTCAGGGTAAAGATGTATGTTAAAGGATATATGTATAATTAATAAATAAACTTTGGTTGTTGTTGAGAAATTTGCATGTACAGATGAAGTTTCCGCTCTTTGCAGATTTTTATTACATTACATGACTTTTTATATCTATCTTACTACCACAAGTACACATAATTAAACATTGCATCAGCAAAATTGAACTTGGACAATTATATACCATATAAATACATCAGTTGGCTTTAAAAAAGACAGTATTTTTTATAGAGTTTTCAGTATCTAATAATTAACATTATTATACTTTATTCCTAAATAACATTTAAATATTGTGCGACATATTACTTAAAAATTAACTGTAATAGAACTTCTCCCTACGATTTTTAAATACTAAATTAAATATTAAATAAAATATAATATGATTTTTAACAAATTCTTGGTCTTCGGGGTTCGACCGCGTCAATTAGCTATGTAAAACATTGCCGACGTTTCGGCCACATTACAGTAGGCCATCTTCAGGGTTAGACGATCACACTCACAGAATTTGACTGGCAGGTACGGGCCGGGCTCGTAGGTTATATACCCACCTGGTGGTGGTGGGGGTGTTCTGGTAACTTCCATACCGTTCCAGTCCTTCTTGGCTCCGGCTGCTTCTGGAATGTTCTAGATTATTTTTCATGCGTGGGGACTGGTGGCCTTCCGTTATGCATTGTACTTTTAATTTACTTAAAATTGGTTTCCACGTATTACTTAATTCTAATCCACTATCTTTTTTAAAATTGTCAGTATGCTTTCTTATTCCTATAGCTTCTAAGATTTTTCTTTCGAAATAATTATCAGAATTTAATAAAACACTAACTTTGTCAAATTCTATTTCATGATTTCTTTTAAACGAGTGGTCGGCAATTGCAGAATGTTCTATATCATTATTTTTAGTGCTTTTGATGTGTTCTTTTATTCTAGTTGAGACCAATCTTCCAGTTTCCCCCACGTAGCACCTGCCACAGCTACATTTGATATGGTAAACACCAGAAGTTTGTAGCGGAAATTTCTCTTTCGTTGAACGTAAAAATTGTTTTATTTTTGTAGGTGGTTTGAACACGGTTTTTATACTATGTTTATTTAAAACTCTGCTTATTTTTTCTGTAATTCCTTTGACATATGGTAAAATGGCTTAGTTTGATTGGTCTTTTAGGATAAACCCTTACAGAATCAATGTCACAGTTACTCCTACAAAATATGCAGTGCACTTAACAAAGTCAGTATGATAGTAGCCATTGTGATATTTGATAGGTAGGTATTTAGGAGGCCCATGAGTTGAACTCTATAGCAGGTAGGAAGCAGATAGATTGCCGAGGACAGGTAGTTTTAGGTGCGACACAGGAGCGCCTCTGAAAAGGGGTGGGGAGGCGCTCTTGAGTCGCACTCCTAGCGAAAATTATTTATGACAACGCCTCAGCCAGGTAAGAGGCGAACCTGTGTCGCGGATTCACTAAATCCTTAGTTTACAAGAACTCCCCGAGTTCAGCGCTAATAAATACGTAATCAAATCAAATAGTTTATTTCCATTGATCAATAGTATTGGTAAATCAATAGTAAATTTGGAAATAGGAATTTGTTATATGTTAGTTATATGTTATGTAATTTGTTGTAATAACAGGTTATAATTTTAGCATACTTTAGATTTATATAACACTATTAACTGGGAAACAAACTTGTCTGAAATAATAGTAGTTAGGTATTATAATATTATTAGGCTAGGGTCATGTTCTAAAAATTCTTGAATACAATAAAAAGGATTATCACTGAGCAATAAAATTTTTTTTAAATTGAGCATAAGGAATGGTCCGAGCTAACTGAGGACGTTTATTGTAAAATTTAATTCAATTGATTTTGTAAGAATTTGAAATTTTAGAAAGCCTATGCTTTGGAATGTCAATCATATTGTTGTAGCGGGTATTGTGATTATGGATGTCTTGTCTAATATTTAAACTCTTCAAACTAGTTTTAGTGTAGAGTGATACTTGGAATATGTACAGGTTATAAACAGTGATAATTTTTAATTTTTTGAAAAGAGGTCGAGAGGGATCTAAAGAACCAGCTCTACACAAGGTTCTAATAACTTTTTTTTCTAGTAATAAAATATCATTTACATGACAAGAGTGGCCCAATATTAACAATCCATAAGACATGTGTGATTGAAAAAAAACTAAAATACACTGTTCTTATATAATTATCATCAAAAGTGTTTCTAAGTGTCCAAATCAAATAAATTACGCGACTTATTTTTTTACAAATTTTATCAGTGAGTGTTTGCCAATTCAACTTATTGTCTAGATGAAAACCTAGTAATTTAACAGAATTAGCATCTTCATTTTTTTATAGGCTTAAAATAATTGTCTGTGTCTTTTCTCTGTTGCAGTGTAGTCTGTTGGATGAATATCAATCAATAGCTCTATTATGTGAATCTATCATTAATGTATTGAGAACTTCTAAGTTGTTGAGTGAAGCTAGTAGAGTTACATCATCTCCATAAATAATAGATTGGGTGTTAAGGCATAATGGTAGATCATTTATCATGACTGTGAATAAGAAAGGCCCCAGGACAAAACCCTGTGGAACCCCCCAGACCAACACTTAATACTTTTGAATTTTGCCCTCTTAAAGAAACATACTGCTTTCTACCACTCAAGTAGGATTTGACTATGTTGATTGATTCCCCGTCCACTCCATAGAACTTGAGTTTTTTCCAAAAGTATGTCATAGGGAACACAATCAAACACCTTACGTAAGTCACATAGTGCAAGAGAAACAGATTATTTTTCTTCAAATGCTTTAAGGGTTGTATCTACTAAATTTATAAGTGTTGATGTTGTTGAATGACCTTCCCTAAAACCAAACTGTTTGTTGTAAATTAAGCTATTTTGAACAAAGTATGAATTTAGTTGTTTGTGCATAACAGATTCGAGTATTTTTGAAAACACAGGAAAATGGATATTGGCCTGTAATTCTGTATTATTTTCTTGTCCCCCCTTTTAAAAACTGGAATTATTTTGGAAATTTTTAATAACTTTACGAAATATCCACTTTGTAGACACTGGGTTAGGATAAAAGCAAGTGGTTCACTAATACAATGGATGTTCTTTTAACGATGTACGAGTAATTAGAAATCCAATAATAGTCAAGACTCTTGGAATTTGAAAATTTAGAAACAAGATCTTTTACCTCTGAACCATTAGCTCACCTCCATTTAAGTTAAATATGTTGTCTTTGACCCAAACATTTTTTGTGTGGGGGTTCAGATTCTGTATTCGGTGTGTGTACCTTGTCCCAAATTTGTCTAGGGGAATCTACAAAATATGAGTTCAGCTCATTTGGATCAAGTTCAGTGTCATTAGTGTGTGATGGAGAGGTTTCCTGTGATATGACATTCCAAGCAGCCTTACACTTGTTGGAAGAATTGTCAATATATCTAGCACACGCCTCCTTTTTTGCTGTAACTAATTGTTTTTTGTATCTTTGTTTTAAACTTCTATATGCAGTAAAAGCTGCTTGTGCGTACATTGAACCATTCCTGCCCAGATTTTTATAAATATCGTAATAACATAATTGTCTCTTAATAAATGTATGTCTTTAGTGTACCAGTTAATAAGTTTATTTTTCTGTACTTTGTTAGCACTATCACGAATGGCACACAACAGTGCCATATGTCAATGTAAGTTTTATTCGACTTATTGGCTATATCACTGTACGTATAAGGGCAGGTGGGTTGGTGAGTACCACAGTGTGGGTGGGTGGAAGGATAATACTATCATCTGTTCTTTAGTATTTTTCTATTCTGGTATAACAGGATTTGCATTCTGTACGCTGTAGTATCCATTATGTACGCTGTAGTATCCATTCTGTACGCTGTAGTATACATTCTGTACGCTGTAGTACTAACCCACCCACCTGCCCTTATACGTACAGTGATATATAAAATGTATCAAATAATTCAGGAACAGTTATTTTATTTTATTTGTACTCTTCTATCATAGACCATTTTTCTTCTTCTAATAACTGAACAAACTGCAATATTTGATTGTCATTTTGCGTTCTTTTATACTGTCTACTTAATTCTTTGCTTACACTATCTGAAAGGTTCTGCTGTTTGAAGAACAGCCTTAATACCACTGTGTCATGATCCCCAAAGTGGCCACCTATAACTTTATTATCATAGCAATCAGCCGAAAAATTTACTAAAAGGTTATCAATGCACCGATCACCCCTAGTAGGCTCCATGTTTGTGTAAGTTAAATTTAAGGATCTAATTAAACTTAAAAACGGCTTTGTCAATCTGTCATTTTGATTTAAAAAGCTAACATTAAAGTCACCACAAATAATTAGTTTCTCTGCTTTTTTTATAACTTTCTTGTAACTAGCTCAAATAATTGAAAAAACAATCTTATGTCGCCTATGGGTGATCAACAAATGTTAACAATATTTAAATTCCCACAAGGTCTAATTAACTGTATAGCACAAACTTCAAAATTTATTTCTGAATAGAAGCTTTTTAGGTCTATTATTGAATACTTTAATTTAATATTGATATAAATACCAACACCACCATTCTTTTTACTTTTCCTACAAATTACACTTGCAGGTTTAAAATAAAGGGGTGTGAAACAGTTAAATTGATCTTCTTCTAACCAGTGCTCTGATATTCAAATAATTTATAGTTTTTCTGTTTCAAAAATTGTTCAGCTTATAATATTTTGTTCCTGATGCATTGTATATTTATTTGTAAAATATTTATTGAGCTTTGAAAATTATTGAGTGGTGTATGGACAGCTTTGTTGTCTCTGTTATTAGATTTTATACTGCTCTTATTTGAAACATGCTTATTTAATGATAAAGATTTTGTGGGGGAGTTATTTTTCCTATATATACATAAATTTATAGAACTGTCTAATTCCTTATTAGGCCTACTTATTCTAAAAAAAGAGTGTCTGTTACTTCTTTTTTAGAATGTACCAGACGCAGCATCCTCGTTTGAAATTTATCCTTGGAGAGATGTGTTCCTTGGAGAAGATAGGGCTGTAACCACCTCAGCGTAGCTCTCGTATGGAAGGGTGATGAGCCTTGTTGTAGTCGATGGTGGGGTCATCGGGTTGGGTTGATGTGTGGCTCTTCCTTCAGTGTCTGGTACAGGTTTCAGTTTTGATAAGCAGTCAACAATGATGTCATATAAAAGTCGTTTCCCTTTGGCTCTGATATGGAGGCCGTTGGTTGTGAAATGGTCTGGATTTTTGCCTCTTCAGTAATACTGTCCTTTTATCCCAAGTGCAAATATTAAAAATGTGCTGGTTGACTTGGAAAATTATCTTATGAATGGGACTGTTGAAGGGAAAATCATATCTTAGAAACCAGTGACAAATTAAAACTCTTGACTTTTTACTATACTTTTTCAGTATTTGATCGAAGTGGTCATAAATAACATCTTGTCTACCTGCACCTACATAACTATTCCCACCTATGAGAACGTAAAAATGTCCTGGAGGAGGGTCAGAGGTAGGAGCAATCTGCAGCAAACCTGCGTTGGGTTTACATATCCCCATCACTCTGGTAGCAGGCGAGATGGCACCTCTTACATTTTCAGATAAGATGATAGTATGACTAGCACCGATGTTCGACAAACTGCTCAATTTAGTACTTGTATTATTCTTATTGTTTATGTTTGATGTGTTAGGATATACCCTTGATTGTTTCACTATTTTTCTAAATTGACCCTGGTTATTATTATATAACATAGCTTAATTTGATTTTTTGTTCGAAACAGTTTTTAATGGTTCATCCTCTAGTAAAGATTGGATCTATTTTGTAAAGCTACTGAGGGGGAGTTTATATCTGTGATGGTAGGTGGTTCTAAGTCCCCTCTGTTGAGTTTTAAATTGAAGTTTTCAGTAGTAGTGAGGAAAAGTCGGTTTAAGAAGTACCGTTATCTCATTAACATTCAAGGCACGTGCCAAAACCTCACTAGGATGCATACCGCACACATCCACCCACCATATATGGCAATACATCAACATTAGTCTGCATACCAGACAAAGTCGGTCCGGCCCGACGACATTGACATCACCCAAAGGTCTTTGACTCCAGTCTAAGGTCATTGACTTCGTCTAAAGGTCATTGGTCACGACCTAAAGTCATTGACCTTTGACCTTTGACCCCCGACCCTCGGCCCCCGACCTCTGACCTCCGACCTCCGACCTTTAACCTCTGACCTTTGACCCCCGCCCTTAGGGTCCTCCTAGTTGTTATTCCGTTCACGCGTCGACCCGACCTGTGTCCAAGTCGAGTGTGAGTGTGTAGCGTTCTCATTAGTAGTCAAAACGTTCGCGCGCCTCATCACGTTTGCGCGCCGCTTTCAAAGCCGCACGCATGCTGCTTTCAAGCTTATTAGTATTTAAGCAATATAAGTCAGTGACGCTTTGTCCGGCTTATCTGAATCAATATTTTAGCACAGCGCCATAACGTTTCCGTCCTCTTACATTGACGTGCTTCTATAAAAGGCTCTGGAAGGCTAGATTCAATGTTGCATTTTAACTAGTTTTATTTGTCATTGTGCACGATTATTTGTATGATTAATAAGCAATTATTGATTTATTATTACATATCGTGTATTTGAATCTGTTACTGTATTTTTATTTTGTCACATAAATAATATATAATTAATAAAATAAGATAATGATTATACATGTTGAAGGAAATATATCCGCAGGAAAATCAACTTTTGGAAATATATTAAGCGATTATTTAAATCATATTGGTTATAATAGTATGTTTATTAATGAACCTCTTGATGTTTGGTTAAATTTAAGTGGTAGAAATGTATTAAAATTGTTTTATGAAGATACAAAAAGATGGGGTTTTATGTTTCAAGTCTTAGCGTTATTGTCCATGATGGAAAATGAGTCTAAAGCTGAGGAATACTCAAAATTAGGTAAAATTGTGATAGTTGAAAGATCTGTTACAGATAGTCTCGAGATTTTTTCAAAACTTATGTTAGAAAAAAATCTATTACAAAATTTCGAGTTTAATATTTTTAAAAAGTTGTATGATATATTACCAAATGTCATTAGAAAAAATAAATTCACTATTTATTTAAAAACTGAACCAGAGGTTTGTTTTCAATGACTATGTTCACGTAATCGGACTGAAGAAATAGGCTATGTAGATTTGGATTATTTAAAAGAATTACATAATATTCATGAAATGATATTTACACCTAATAATAGTATATTTAATAAAGTGATAGTAGTGGATCAACAGCCATTTAATAATATTAAAGAAGTTAATATATTGTTTCCATTAAATTCGAACTTGTTAAGTGAAATAAAACAGTATCAATGTGGTATGTAACCAATTATAATATATTATTTCAACCTGTTCTGGTTAAAAATATTTATCTCGATTTGTCAGACTATCCAATTGGCCACAAGTGTTTTTCTATAGAGAATAAAAAAATACTGGGGTCGTTTAAAGATGAAACGTGCGGTGTGTGTGTTGTAGAATTCATTGGTCTCAGAAGTAAATTATATGCGTATAGAACAATAAATGATGATTATTTAGAGAATGTAAAAAAATGCATTTAAAAAAAGCAAAAGGAGTAACTAAACCTGTCCTAAAAAATAATATAAATTATGAAGATTTTAAAATTTGTTTGTTTGAGCATAAGAAGATTAGAAAAGAAATGAGAATCTTTCGGTCTAGAAAACATATAATACAAACTATTACGGTTGACAAACTTGCATTGAGTTGTGACGATGATAAAAGACATATTTGTTCTAACGGAATAGAAACACTAGCGTGGGGTCATTATTCATTGAAAGATAATCAAAATTAAAAAAAAAATCAGTTTTATGTTGAAGTACTAATCATTGTGTATATATTAGACAGTGTGATACAAGCAAACTTTTTTCTTTTTAAGCTATCGCAGATACGCTACACCGATTTTCAAATTTTTACAGTAAAATTGTTGAATACCATAAATTTTCAAATGAAATTAATCCGGCAAGTCTGAGACGACAACAATGTATAAACGAGTGTTTTCCAAAAAATACTCTTTTAACAATGTACATAGATGTATTAATTAATGAATTTATTTTAAAATCAATCAAATTAAATGAATTTGTTCCATTTCATTTGGTAAATGTGATTAAATTTAAACATTCGATTCAAACAATGACTCTTCATTTTATAATTTGTAAACACAAAAATGATAAACAAGTGTGTATGTGGTGTGCAGGATTTTGTTTTAAATACAGTAAAGTAGTTAATTTATGCGTTACAAAAGATAATATACAAAAATATTTCAAAATCCTAAAAGAATATGCATGTTCAAAGTGTGACGAACTTATGTTTAACAAGTGTCCGATAAATGATGGATGTATAGACGTCACATATATTAATCACTAATACATGTGAAGAAGTTTTCTTGTATCATACAGTCTCATTATTTATAAATTTGATGTATTATTTCTAAGCTTTTTGTATTTATTGTTATTAACTATTAGATTTTAAGAAAAACATTTTTTGTATAATTATTTGTTAAACTGTTTTTACTAATATTTGTAAATAAAAAGTTTATCTTTTTTCTACTATTTGTATTGTGTTTATTGTATTTTTCTCCCACTTTGTTGTTTATATATTAGGAGAAATAATAAGTCAATTAAAAAAATATATATATTTATTCTACAAGAAGGGAAAAAATTACATAATTTTTTTAACAATCCCAGATAATGGATTGTACTGCACTAACGCATCATTTATGATTAGACAATAAGCAGAAGTGTTGGCTGAAAAGTCGGCTGTAGTCTGCAGTTCAATACGAATGTCCAAAGAGCCTGTTTTCAATGTGTCCACTTGTTTAGAGCAATCAATCACAAACATTGGCATCTTATTTAAAAATAAGTTTTTAGTTAAACAAGGCTGATCATCAGCACCAGCATAGTAAGAAGATTGAAATCTTGAATATTGTTCGTATAATAAAGATTTATTACCATTTATATTGTCATAAGGATAGTATTTGCTATTCAAATACAATTTAACATTTTCCAAATTACAAAAATCAAAATGAGACGGGTTTTTGCCTGTCGAATCTTTACGGTCAGTTTAAAATCCAATTATAACATATCTTGGTTTTTCCAACATTGATGAAGTTTTTACAGTCCATGTTTGAAACTTTGAGTTTGGAAGTGATGGATACTCATGTAATTGCCACCGTCTGAACAGTATGGTAATAGTTTGATCCGTATCTGTCATTTTCAAAAGTGTTAATTTAATTTCATCCTCTACTTTTACATATGGCATTTTCCAAATTAATTTACTAATTTCAATTGTACAATCGTGCAAAGCAGGTGACATATGTATAATTGCATTTCTATTAGTTGATGAACGTAACAATACAAGTTCTTGTTTAACATTCAATAAAATATGTTTATAATCTTCAGCAAATCCTAATAATAATTTTAATGGGACACACACACAGAAATAACCAGAATCAGTTGTTAAGTCTTCTGTAGTTGTAAGGTTCCAGCCAGCGTTTTTCATCCAGTTTGCATCGACAGGACGAGAGGTTAAAACATTTTTCATAGTACTTGTAATGCCAACATTTTTTACACGATCAATTTCTGTTCCACACAACTCGTATCTTATTTCATCAAATAAAAAAGCTGGAAAGTTGTTTACAAATTTTGTAACATTATCTAACTTATTGTCACTAGTTTTTAATATTTTCCCCTCAATTAAAAGAAAACTTTTTGATGGTAAGTATAAACATCTTGTTGATGTACTGGAATTCGAATCTCATCGCTGTTTTTAAACGAGTTAGACGTGTACGGATTGTGTGAATGCCATTCTAAATCTGTAATAGATTCATCAAAATGCACTGCAGCACCTACATCTAAGATGCGGTTCATTGTTGTTTGTTACTATCGTTGTTGTTGTTGAATCCTGGCAGAGTGCTAAGAAATATGCGATTTCTTAATGTTAATGGTTTGAGTGTTCTTTTACGACTGACACTCGCCGTCGATGTATTCACACTTTGTTCTGCTGTACTGACCAATTTAGGTACCAAAGTAGATTTTTTATTACAACGATTATTTTCAAATACAATTCCCATTATAGTTTTCTTTTTCTGATATCCACACGTATATTTATAGATTCTCCACGAAAATTAATCAAATCACCGTTTTGATCTTCCAATCTAATATGAATTTCACTCAGAGTCGATTGTCTATTTATTGGAAAATATTTATTAACACTAGGTTTTTCAATGATCTTAAAACCAGGGCCGACCGAAGGATAAAATTCGTAAAGTATATGACCTTCAATTCCGTCTCTATATGATCTGTGTACTAGATTACAAGTAATTCGTATGGTATCCACTTTGTTAATGCGAACCTGGTTAGGTGATTTATGCCATTTATTTGCTTCCAATGTCTCATTTTTATCAAAACCCAACAATGGTCCAATAGTATTTGATTTTGTGAAATCAATTTCTTTTGAACAGAATAATTCAATTTTTAATGTATTAATATTGGCGTTAAGCACAAACTTTGCTGTCGGATCTTTAATTTCCAATTCTTTAGTAATGAAATTATTTATATCGTCAATTTCAAACGCTCCAGTCGGCAAACTAATTCTTATATCGCCTATATAAATATTATTATTGATATTTTCTTCTATATTAGGAATTGAGTTGTACGTCATTAAATCGATAAAACCCATTTCCCATTCACTGTTCGAACTAAGATCATACGGTGGAAACAGCGTGCATTTTAAATGAGAACTGTTTCCTGTGATACAAATCATTATTAAATAGTAATACGTGTCGTAAGGAAGTCTAAACACAAATGACCGAAATTTGTGGTGTTCTCTTTTTGTTTAGAAAAATAATTGTACTTTATTACCACACTGTGTTCCACTGTTGAAATACTGTTGCAATTCTAATGGTGGACGCAGATTGCCAAAACTATCGAAATAATCTACATTATATCCTTTTTTTAAATAACATACCCAATGAGTTCCTGGTCCATGCAGAGTGTCTAAATTTACAATTCCTGATTCTATTTCATTAATTGTCGATGGCAGTGAATCACGCATAAATACACCTCTAAAAAAAGGAATCCTCAGTAATTTTGCATATTTTAAAATATCTAGGTTTGTTAAAGCTCTTTTAGGTATATCAGCAATCAATTTATTGTTATAAGCTAGAAATTTTTTTTACCTCCTGATCCTCTGTATGGTTTCAAATATAGACCCCTACCACTTCTTTTCCTTAAATGCTTTGTCGTTTTTTTAGTTTTTTTCCTACACTGTCATTTTTCTTTTGAAAACATTTTTATTTTTCTTCAATCGTTTTCAAGTACCCCCACCAATTTTGGTTTTAGCTTTCATTATATTTGTTACGGCCCAAGCTGCCGCCTTTTCACCCAAACTAGAATCAGAAGCCTTAACTCTTTCCCAAGCCTGTTCGGCTAATATACGGTCCGCTATAGATCTACTTTTGTTATCAGCGCTATTTGAATATGCGATGTCGTGATCACGACACGCAGCGTCTAATTTATTTATTCCTTTATCCCCTCGACTTAATCTCTTTTTTAGGTTACTTCCGGGTCCACAAAATTGATATCCGGGAATATGTAGTTCCACAGGTAATAAATCTATAGATTTGTTCAATAACGTGCCGGCGGTATCGGCAAGAGAACTTAGTATGCCAGCTCTCTGACGTCGACTGACACGTGCACTCATTGACATAATAATGTTGTACTTCCACCGCCGTTGCCACCGCTGGTTATGTCAGCCACAGAACGATAGTTTGGTTTAGGTGGTTCTGTTTTGAATACTACAGAATTCAAATCAGCAATACGTGTTAATATTTCGTTTTTAAACCGTTGAAAATCATAATTATTCTTTTCAACAGTTTGATTTAAACTGATAACAATAGTTCTAGTTTCTTAAGAAAAATCGCCTAACGCTTTATCGACTTTATCTAATTCTTCTCTAATTACAACATCGTTTTTATCATGACTCGGCTTTACACGTACAATACGTCTTTTTTGCTTTAAGCTTATATAATTTTTTGTAACATCTACAGCGTCAATAATTTCATACACCTCTTTTAAATGATCTTTTACTTTGTTTTCCAAATTTAATAAAAACATTTTTATATTATTATCCATCGAGGTTTTTAGTGCGCCAGTTTATCTAATAAATTTTGATAGTTGACACCGTCTCTTGGATCAGTAGCACTGGCAACGTTGCATAGCTTTTTATTTTCTATATTATAGTTCCCATCTTTGGTAAACTGAAATCCATCCCCTTTGGGCCCTCTTATTGGTTTTCCCCAACCAGTTTTATAACGACCAAATTTGTCAAGACTCATTTTTTTGTAGTCTATTAGTAGGAAGTCTGAATAAAACTAAATAATAAAGTAAAGAAATACACATATTTATTGATTCTCATCAGGTTTAATTAACTCATACAAATCTTCCATTATTGAATTTATTTCATTTACATGACCGGTGTTTCCCGCTTCTTGTGATGCAAGTAGTATTCTCAGCCTGTCTACAAGCTCGTTTGGATCGTCAAAATATATTACATTAGGTTGTGAATCTGATAGAACCAATCCGCTGCCACTAGGCACGCTTGATGACGTTGCTGTTGCTACCTGATCTGCATGAGTCTCCATCGTCGGATGTTTATGTTGTGCAACAATTTGTGAAATGATATTTCTATATTTATTACCTCTGTTGGCGCAGATTTTACTTAAAGCAGAATAGTTCTGTCGGTGTACATTTGTGTTTAAAATAATGGATGCATAATTATTCAAATCATTTTCATCATATGCGTACTCGTTTGGATTATTCATAAATATTAATTCATATAAACCGCGTGTTCCGGGATATAACTTCCCATCGATTATGAAATCATTTTCAGATATTTCCAACTATTTGTCACCTATTTTCCATAAATCACCATCCACATGTACACCATAGTTATGGTCTACTTCTTTTTTCCCCGCAATTAATTTCATAAAATATTCTTTAGCTAAATTTCCGATAAATATATTTTGTATATATTTTTTAGCCATTAATTTACCTTCCGGAGTTTTTAACAGTTCCTCGCCCGAGGCTTGTTGTTCATAAATAACATGTTGACTTATTGGTGTTGATAACGGATTACTATTTATGGTTTCCATCAATTCAGGTGGCTCTTCGGCGTCCATACTTTTCGAGCGGTTCAACTGCGACTATTTTTGACACAGGCGTTTCGACAGTACCATCATCGTATTCATAATCCACTTTCATAATCCGGTTTTGTAGGTAAATTAATTTTTTGTTTTCTTTTAACACCATGTGGCGGGACAGGAACGTATCGTTTTGCGGGTGTCACCTCGTCTTCGTTTCCTTCATCGTTTTTTAATAATTTCCTTTTACGTTCATTTTTCACATCCCTTATTTTTTCTTCTTCTCTCGTCTGTTCACTATCTTCCACAAGTTTCCTCAACGGTTCGGCAGTAGGTTTTAATTGTTTTTCCCAAAGTTCTTCCGTTTCTAACATCTCGTGTTTTAACGCTCTATGTTTTTTCTTTATATTCTTACGTACTTCGGCAATACTCTTTACTATTTCCTCTTTAGTTTTATTACAAAACCAGGACTCGTCAAACGTTTCAATGTTCATTCACTAATGACTGTACAACAAATGACTATTTTAAAATATTAAAATTGAATAAATATATCAAATCCTGATCGATAGCGACCTCTGTTTAAAGCGCTACCTTTGTCTATAACTAAAAATTTATTTTGACCGGATTTCTATATCTTAACACACAACTCTTAAAAAAGTTAAAACTCATATCAGTATTTACATGATCATTGTAAATGTGTTGTAAATTTCTTTCGTCTTGTTTAAAAACCACTAATAAATTTGCATTATCGCGAACTAACTGTTTTGGAACGTAACTGTAAGTCTGACATATATAAAACGTATCCACATCGTTGTGACGACCCATTGAAAAATAATCTTTTATATTTCTCTGTTTTCCATATGATACAACATCAAAAATCATTATCGATCTTGGTCTTACCTGATTGGGAGGCGGGATTAGTTCATTATCTGAATATGGAAAATACCCAATTTCTGGAACACTCTCTAGTACAGATTCAAGTAATTTGTACTTACACTGGTGCAAAGACTTAGAATAAATATATATATTATCAAAACATAGTCCGTTAGATGAGAACAAAAGATTTAATAATAAATTGGTATTTTCACAGTTTGAAGGACCACATACAATACATCTGATTGTGTTGGGTAAAAGATCGCTGTGTCGTCTGACTGAAGTCATATTTTTCTGTAAAATAAACTTATCTAAATTTACAATGGACAAATGTGTATTTTGTTTAATAAATTTCATTATAGTAAATCCTTTTTTGATATTTACGTATTTTTTGATGAATCCATGCCCAACCACTTAACTAAATATCTATCACCTTTTTTCCTAACAATTTTCTCTATTAAATAAACTTCGTCGTATTTTGTTTTACTCAATTCTTCTTGATAGTATCCTCCTTTCAGAATCTCTTTGTTGTCGTCTTGTAAAATATAAGTTACTGGTTTTGTTGGCTGAACTCTCCACACTGTGTAGATCTCGTTGCTCCACCTGGGTAAATAGCCTTTGGTGAACTGATGTTTTACACGAATAATTCTTACGCGATCGCCTACATCAAATCTTTGTTTAACAACTTCTGTTCTATTTCTATGATTAATTATTTTTATTAAAATATATTTTTCATTTAATTCGTTAACCTCTGAAGGCTTTACACCTATAGTATGATGTACAGTATTATTGTAGCTGTGAACGAGTTTCAGTAGTAAAGCTAACCACCTATAGCTACCTTGTGCACTAAAATGAGTCCACATTTTGTTTTTTAAAGTTCGATTAAACCTTTCCACAATAGAAGCTTTTTTCTCAGAAAATGTAGAATAATGATTTACATTATACCTTTTAAATAAACTTTTAACAGTATTATTAAACCATTCACCTCCGTCATCGGTTTGAAAATGACGCATTGGAAATTTCTTAAGAACAGGTTCCAATGCTGATGCTACTTCATTAGCGGTTTTTGTTTTTAAAGGAACCGCTACTGCAAATTTGGTGAAACAATTAATTACAGTCATAATATATTTGTAGCCTTTATTTACACTAGAATAAGGAATCATTTCAACAAGATCAGCTTGATACAGATCGTGCAATCCTTTAAGTTCTACATTACTTCTGGGAAAATTGACACGAGCTTGTTTGTGCAGCTCTTTTGCTAAACCTGTTCTTGTATCCATAAAGACTACATATAAAATGGTACAATTTAAAAAAACACATACATAAATATATATAAAAATTTATTCAACAAGTAATTATTTACATGCAGTGAGTTAATGATACACGTATACAAAGAATGTTGTTTTTTTAATTAGAAAGTTTGCAGTCAGGAGACGCCTTCCTGTGTTCCACACTTGGCTGATCTTCCGGTGACCATTGTTCAAGAACAATGCCGCAGCACACGCAAGCCATTGCATCATCATTTCCTGTGTAGTAGAAGCCAGATTGCACCATATCGTTTACTTTTGGATATGTTTTAGGCCAGAATAAAAAAGAGTCTTTCATCATTTCCTCTATTTCTGATACATATTTCTTATATTTTACATAGCTATTTACATTTTCTTCTACATGTTTAGACATTTCACAATCTGGTTTTTGTAATTTATGAATAAAATTCAATTGTCGTAAAGTTAATTTTGACTCACCAGATTGCCATCCACAACCACAACATACAATATTATTAAATAATTTTGTACAGTAAAATCCAGATTTTATTAAGTCTTTTTTAGTACAATTAAATATATCAAAACAATCAGATTCACTTAGTGAAGTAGAAGAAGAAGAAGATACTGTAGATGATGACATTCTTTCCCCAATTTTTCTAAAACAATAAGAATAATAATAGTAACTATTGCGCTTTACTATGGTAATTTTTTTAATTTATGCATACAAAAATAACAATTTTTTCTTTTCGGATTAGGACCATAAAAATCATCTTCACCAGGCTTAGGAAAATAATGTTCTTGACATCTTAAGTTCAATAAAATATCTTTATCCTGTTTTAGGTTCTGTGGCAGTCTATTGTAAATACAATCGATATCACTAACATAATTTATTATGAAATATTTCGGTAGACATGCTAATGATTCACATGACAAATTGTTATATCCATATAAATAACACTCGTTTATAGCCTTATTTATTAGTTCAACCGTATCTGAGATTTCCTTATAACTTTTAAACCATTCTAATAACATATAACCATTCGTATAGGCACAATTATATGATTTATGATTAAAATGACAAGGTTTCATCAAATTACATTTATACTGTTTTTTTTAATATATTTAAATTTGGACATCCTAAATCTTCTAAATTAACAACATTCGCTTGAAACTGAAATTAATTTAATAATATATTTTTGTTTTTCTCTGCCTTTAACATACAAAGTTCCATTTAAATTAATATTTTTAAATACATCTTTTAATTCTTTATAATGTTTAATTCCAGAGTTCCAGAAAAGGCCGTGATATTGTTTTTCAAGCCACACCACTTGTTTTTGTAAGTGAACAGGCAATTTATTGAATTCACATGGTGGCTGAAATAAATGAAGTTCATACACCTGTCCGTCAGCAGACAACAGAGCAAGCTCCTTTACAATATAGTCGTTGTCATTATTTTTAAATCTTTGAAAGTCTAATATGAACTCCATCTAAAAAAAGAAAAAGAAGAAAAAATTAACATTTTGGTATTAAAAAAATAAAATAATCATATTAATTTCTTTTAAATAACTTTATTACATTGCTTTATAAAACACTAATCGATATATCTCTAACTACTACTCACCTTGGACGATTCAAGACGAATGATAAACTGGATAGACAATCATATATTTATAATGTTTTCCAAATATTTCAGCATTGCACAATTACGGTTACTCTTTTTCACCAACTTCTGGCTACTTATCTTCATCTGATTCCTCTGCACCCTTTACGACTATTTTAATTTTATCATATTCTGACACATCATAGTTTTTACAATTCGATGAACAGTGATTACACCAAGCGCAACATGCTTTGACAAGTCTTTCATCTTTATAAAAACAAACCAACACCGCTGATTCGATCACTACCATTGTTAGTTGTTAAATAAGTAACTAAACACAACTGTTTCGGTATTTATTACAATATATGATGATGTAACTAGTTTAATTTATTCATCTTCAATTTTTATTTTCTTTAGTTTTTCTATTAATAATGATAAAATAATTTCTTCAAAATTAGATATACGTCTCTTAAAATGTGCTGCATTACTTGTCCAATTGGATGATCTATCTTTATCAGTCGACATTTTATAATATTCTGTCACTAAAGGAATTGAAAATTGAACTTTTTTCCCCTTCTTCTTCTTATTATTATTATTATTACAGTCCATAATATGACGAGTGGGTAAACTTTGGTTGTCAAATAAACACTGATATCAATATTGTATCATAAGTAATAAAATTAATTCAAAATTGAGTCTAAAATAATTTAAATACACTTTCTTGCATTATAAGTTCAAAAATATCAATTCGTAACATGACTTCTTTGAATCTATGATAATTAATATATGCTTCCTTCCATGATTTTGTTGAATCATACCGCTTCACTTTTTCCTTTTTACAATATAAATACCAAAAATAATCATCTTCAATGAAACTTATTTTTTGAAACGGGAAATTCACTAAAATATTATATTGTAATTCTAATGGTAATGTTCGTATATGATTTTCTAATGACATACTAAAATTATTGACCATTATATTTGAATATTGGTACTTGAATCGTTTCCAAAATTCTTCATCAATTGCATCATAGCCTTTCTTGAATTCTGTCCAATCATCATAATTAAACTGAACAAAACTATCAGGTTTATTATCACTATTCTTTTTTACAGTAAAAATATTTGTATTTGTTTGCCAATTACTGAGTATTACTTTTAAATTATTAGTTAATATCAAAGTCTTACTATAAGCATACTCCATACCTGCTGATTATACGTGACAACACCTTAACGGTTACAGTCAATTAAAGAACTGATCCGTTATACACAATCCAACTACTATTTATAGTTTTC
Organism: Stictocephala bisonia; assembly: GCA_035578905.1. Taxonomy (NCBI): domain Eukaryota; kingdom Metazoa; phylum Arthropoda; class Insecta; order Hemiptera; family Membracidae; genus Stictocephala; species Stictocephala bisonia. The sequence goes on from JAQJVL010000794.1 coordinate 237,208, forward strand.
CATCTCATTAATATTAATGAACATGACTCATTTTACATTTCTTACGTTTTATTAGTGTATAGTCTCTGATTCATTTTAATAAATTGATACCAAATTTTTTAAACAATTCAAATCTACATTATTCACTTCTTCACAACGACTTATCATAATATATATATTGATTGTTAACTAATTTTCGAATTCTTTTGTTAAATTTACTATCAATAGTAGAAAAATAATTTCTAAACTTCTTCCATTGATCAACATCTAGTGTAACAATATCTCTTCCTTCACTTTCAATCATTATATAAGTTGTCATTCCTGTTTCTCGTATCAATATTCTTAAATTATCTGGATCTAATATATAAACTTTTTCACTGTCCATTTTCTCAAAATAAAACTATAACCAAACACCTTTTAGAATCGATGACTAAAAACAAACTGACGACATTGATAACTAATCACTATTATATAATCAAATTTTATTCTCACCAAATAGCGTATTGGTTAAAACTAACCGCTTCACAATCTAGAAATTTGAGTTCGATTCGTTTCTGGCATAATTTAAAAATGAATACCAAAATCCTCTATATGCAAAATAATAATCGTTGTATTCATCCTTCCATCTTTTTTTAGAATCAATCCTCTTCACATTATTCTTTTTACAATATAAATACCAAAAATGGTCATCTTCAATGAAACGTACTTTGACAAACGGTAAATTTACTAGAATATTATATTTTAATTCTAATGGTAATGTTCTTATATGATCTTCTAAGTACATACTCCGGTTTTTATTTTCTGACAACCGAGATCTTCTCTTTTTCATCACCATTTATACACAAACATTGTTGCACAACAACAAACTACTCATGCACACTGTGTCAACCTTGGATAACACCTTACTGCGCAATACTCATACCATACCGATGACGCACTATTTAGCTTTATTGAACGTGAGCACAGCAGTATAGAAATATTTACAAATTATATTATATTATTGAAGCAATTAATGGTGTAGTGGTTAACACGACTGCTTCACAATCTGAAATTTCAAGTTCGATTCCCACTAAATGCAGAAACATTTTTTACCCCACTATATTTTTTAAATATTAGTATCAGGAGCATAGAATCAACATGGAAAACAGGTAACCCAAACAATGTTTCATTTGTTTATATAACTCAAGTATTAAAAAATAAATCTACTGGCGTGGTCGTTACAACAATAAAGGTCATGGTATCAGGGCAACAGAATATACGAGGAGAACATATAACCCAGACAAGGCCTCACTTGGAAAAAGCAACGTGCGAACGCTTTGACTACTAATGAGAACGCTACACACTCACACTCGACTTGGACACAGGTCGGGTCGACGCGTGAACGGAATAACAACTAGGCGGACCTTAAGGGCGGGGGTCAAAGTTCAGAGGTTAAAGGTCGGAGGTCAGAGGTCGGGGGCCGAGTGTCGGGGGTCAAAGGTCAAAGGTCAATGACTTTAGGTCGTGACCAATGACCTTTAGACGAAGTCAATGACCTTAGACTGGAGTCAAAGACCTTTGGGTGATGTCAATGTCGTCGGACCGGACCGACCTTGTCTGGTATGCAGACTAATGTTGATGTATTGCCATATATGGTGGGTGGATGTGTGCGGTATGCATCCTAGTGAGGTTTTGGCACGTGCCTTGAATGTTAATGAGATAACGGTACTTCTTAAACCGACTTTTCCTCACTACTTTCAGTCTCCAATATTAAATAAATAAATAAATAAAAACGCCTTTATTTCTAAGCGTTTCTTAGATACATCTGCTTTTCAGAACAACTTTGGTCAATTAAAATGTAGAGCTTACGTTAAATAAATAAATACAAAATATTAAATAATAACTTAACACTAAATAACAATATAAGAACAATAACCACATTGCTTGTCAGTTTCTACAACCTACAGACCTAAATATTTTCAGACAAAAGCAATCTAATTTTTCTTTTAAAGGTATTACTTGCATAAATTTTTAGGTTGTCAGGGAGGTCGTTATACAACTTAGGGCCAAAGTAAGTAAAGCTCTTTTTACCAAATTCTAATTTAACTTTCGGGAAGTGAAGATTCCTACCATGGCGGGTGCCCCGTTGAGAAACCTCTTCTCGGAATATAAGCTTCTCACGAAGGTACTGAGGCTCGCTGAGCATCAGCACCCTGTGCGTCATGCAGCACGTCAACATCCTACACACGGCTTCCATGGGCAGTAGGTTGGCTGCCTCACGATAGGCAGTCACGTGGTCAAATCTCCGTAGACTGTAAACAAAGCAGATGACTGAGTTTTGAAGCCTCTGGATCCGACCAACGTCCTCCCCCGAGATGCTGTTGCCGTATGCAGGAAAACAGTAATAAAATACTGAGAGTATCAGCGACTGCATGAGCTGAAGCTTTGCGGTCTCTGGAAGCAAACTTCTGAACCTGTACAGACCCCTCAGCCTTCCTAAAGCACGCTGGGAGGCATGAGTGACATGCTCGGTGAACGTAAGGCCATTGTCTAGTACGACACCGAGCGTCTTCACCTTATCACACACAGCCAAACTCCCGCCATCCAGCGCAATTGCCACTCCACTCTCGCTGAGGGTCTGTAACAGATCATGTGGTGCGGTGTGCAGAACAGTGCACTTGTTCGAGTTGAGTGTCAGCCCATTGATAGCTGACCACCTTGAGATGTTCTCTAAGTCAGTATTTATTTGATCAAAGGCTGTTCTGATGAGCCCAGCCTCATAGGACAAGTGCAACTGAGAATCATCTGCGTACAAATGCGCAGTACAACTTTGTACACAGCTGGGGAAATCGGCTGTGTACAAATTAAACAGAATTGGGCCCAGGCAACTGCCCTGCGGAACGCCCCACTGCTTTCGGAGGGGGTTCGATGTCTCACTTCCCACTCTGGTGACCTGCAGTCTGTCTCCGAGGTAAGACCTAACCCAACCAGTCACATCATCACTGAAGCCATAGTAATGCATCTTTGCTATTAGCATATCGTGATTCATTGAGTCAAATGCCTTAGAGTAATCGAGCATAACAAGGGAACTATATCTGCCCTTGTCCCTAGCATCAATCAAATCACTGAATAAATTTGTTAAAGCAGTGCAAGTACTGTGATTCTTTCTAAAGCCAGACTGTAGGGCAGGCAATAGGTTTTCTGTTTCTATGTATGTTGTTATTTGCTTGATTGCTATTTTCTCTATTATCTTGGACATGGCTGGGAGTATTGATATGGGTCTTAATTGCTCAATACTATTTGGAGAAGTTGTTTTGGGCAGTGGGCGGACAATGCTGGTCTTCCATGCTTGAGGGAAAACTCCGCCTCTTAGTGACTCATTAACAAGATGTGTTATGGCTTCAATGGCATACGGACTCACAGCTTTAACCATTTGTATTGATATTTCATCACTGCCAATAGCTCTAGATTTAATTTCGTTTATCACTGATTTAACAGCTTCTTCAGTGACAGCACTAAATTTAAAATCATTTAGCAAATTATTTTTCTTGTGTGTCCTAAAGAACATCAACACATTCCTATCTACTTCATTTTTTGAACCCATTTCAGCGAAATACTTATTTATGTCATTTATTTGGAAATCAAGTGACAGTCCAGACTCTTTATTTCCAATTACATTGCACTGCTTCAAGCAATTCCAAAAATCTTTGGGGTTTTTTGTGCTCACTAACTGATCTGTAAAAAATTCCTTTTTAGCTTTCCAAATTGAAATATTTAATGTGTTTCGTATTGTCTTATAATTCTCCCAGTCTTGATGTTTCCTTGACTTCCAGTATTTGTTTCTAAGCTTACACTTCTCTCTGGTCAAGGCCTTTATCTCATCACCCATCCAGGGAGCCTTTTTCTTAGTAACCCTCTTACATACAATTGGAGCATGTGTATCAAACACCTTTCTGATATTAGATGTAATTGCATTTTCGATATCATCAACTGCATTCATTTCCAATATGCCTCCCCAATTTATCTGAGCAGTTTCATTGATTGCCTCTTCAAGTTTAAACTTAGAAAAATCTCTAAAGGTAACAAGCTTTGGCTCATTTTTCTCTTTTTTTATTACTAAATCACAGTAAATCAACTTATGGTCCGTTATTACCTTGCCTCTGTGATCTCTTATACTTGAAGCATCAATAACGCCGGTCCTCTTGACCTCGGCCGACCTGTCCACTATAATGTGGTCTAACAAGGTGGCCGAGGTTGCTGTCACTCTTGTAGGTTCGTTTACTAGTTGTACTGTGTTCAATTCTCTCAAGAGTCGGCGTAAATACTTGGATTCACTATATGTTTTTGAAGTGAAATCGATATTTATGTCCCCTAAACAAATCACAGAGTTGACTTCGACTGCAAGGTCGATAAAGAGGGAATGAAACAACGGAGCAAGACAAGTGTACCTGACATCAGGGGGCCTATAAACAACGCACAGACCAAGCCTCCGTCCCTTTACCCTCAGAACTACACAAAGAGTTTCAACACCAGGCGCGGTGCCCATGGTGACAGTGTGTTGCTGGTACACAAGGCCGTCCCTTATGTAGATAGCAACACCGCCTCCCGCTTCGTCGTCTTCATCTGGTTCCTGTGTGCTGGAGCGATCAGAGCGCAGCATGCTGTAGCCTGGAATGTTGTAGTTGTCGGAGGGTGTGCCAGGGTGAAGCCAGGTCTCCGTCACTCCAAAAACGTCAAAGTCAAAGTCGTTCACCAGCGCACACATTTCTGTGAACCCCGTGTTGAGGGAGTGCATATTTAGGTGACCAACCCTGATGTTACGCCCGTTGCCCCCCCTCCCGGCTAGTTTCCCGAGAGCTGAGGCGTGCCCGTACTCGCATGGCGGCAGGTGCCACCGTGGTCAAAGCTGCAGTCAGCAGCGCTCTCAGTCTCAGTACTCCGACCAGAAGCGGGTGCTGGCGCGGCCGGCGTGACTCCACCCACGTCACAGGAATGGGAGACTGGTGCCGCCTCCAAAGGCCGCAAAACGAGAGAGACGACGTCCTCAAACAACAAGCTCAGGTGGGAGACACCTCGCCGATTGAAGTGGACGCCGTCTCGGGAGAGGTCTCTCCTGCCAACACAACAGTTAGCCTCCACGAACGTAACACCGAAGTTATTACACATCAACTCCAGCTGGGAGTTGAAGTCGTGGAGAGCTCGGTTGCCAATATCACGCCGAGTTAAGATACTATTCAGAAGAATTTTTGAATTTTTGAACTGTGTCCTGGCAGTGTAGAGCAGGTCCGCCATGGCGTGAAGCGCCTCACGCTTCCCCTGCCCGCCATTGTAACCCGGACCTCCCCGGTAACCTCTTCGTAGGTTGTTGGTCCCTACAATAAAATAAATTACTTCAAGCTCTACATCTAAATAGCCTAATATTATGTCTTTAATGTTCTGAATCCTACCCCCAGGACAGCACTCCACTAATGCACCACGTCTCACACATTTGTTGGTGGTGTAGCGCAAGTGTGAATCACCGATGATGAGCACTTTGCCAAACTCGCTTGAAGATGTTCCGGAAGTGCTCTTCGGAGGAGAGTCGGCTCGAGGACTGAGGCAACTAGGAGGGACTCGAGTTGACGGCTGATCTGGCAGGTGATGTCAACGTCGACCTCAACATCAGAAGCATTGGCGGGAGGGGTTTCGCTGCTGCTGGTGAAGCTGTTGTTTAGAGCTGCCAGTGTCAGCTCAGTCAGCAGGTCGGCTGCCGTGTGGTTCTCCTTCTCCCGCGCTGCTAAGCCCGCCATCTCCGTTCTCAGGGTCTGTAGGTCGGCCTCCAGCACCTCTATTGTTGTCAGCAGGCACTGACGCTCAGCTTGCAGGGCTGCCAGCTTCTTCACACTCTCCTGCAGTAACTGTTCAGAGTCAACGTTTATTGACTCCTCCAGTGCGGCTTTAAGTTTGGCATTGTCCTTTTTGGGGATCTTCAATTGAGTACTAAGGGACTTGATCTCATCCTCATATTTATCCTCGCGTTCAAAGTACTCAATTTCTTTGTCCTTGACGCTACTATTTAAATTAATGCACTTATTTTCCGCACTGTATAAGTCATTACGCATAACGTCCATTTTCTGCTGAAGTTCATTATTGTTCTTTGACAGGTCATTTAATTTAGACAGCATATTCTAATAGCCTCGATCATATTTTTTGTTTCCTCTTCTAATATTGCACATTTCTCACAAGAGATGTTCATGAGACAAATTTCTTCTTCTAAGTTTTTTAATTTTTGACGTTGCTGTTTGAAGCTGATCTCTTAGTGAATTATTATTTATTTATTTATTATTATTTATTATTATTATAAACGGTTAACACCATTATACAAATGAATATATTCAAAGATGGCTTAGTGGTAAACTTAACCTCATATGTGCCTGTAAATTTCCACTTAAAGTTAAAAGAGATATATTACAAATTATAACAAAGAAGATAATAACAAGAACACATATGATCAACGAAATATAAATATCTAGAATAAATCAAATTACAATAATAACAACGTAATATCAACATAATTAGGTAAACAAAGTAACAACATTCATGTAAATATATGTAAGTATATGTAAATGGTAGACAATCAAACAAAACTTCAATTTACAACAACAACCATACATTAAGATCTGGAATGAGGTGAAGCATAACATACTAATACAACTAAGTAACCAGCAAGGCATAACTCAATAATAATAAGATAATTATAATAAGACAATTTGTGTAACCTCACTACCACCCAGTGTACCACCTAACAAAGAAGATAATAACAAGAACACATATGACCAACAAAATATAAATATCTATGATAAATTAAATTACAATAATAACAACGTAATATCAACATAATTAGGTAAACAAAGTAATATCATTCATATAAATATATAGTAGTATATGTAAGTGGTAGACAATCAAACTAAACTTCAATTTACAACAACATCCATACATTAAGACCTGGAAAGAGGTGAAGCATAACATATTAATATATCTAAGTAACAAGCAAGGTATAATTCAACAATAATAAGATAATTATAATAAGATAATTGGTGAAACAAGGTAGCAGTAACACATTAGGTAGTAGTGAGGGCAGATACATAAATAAGCGCCAATCTTCTAAAAGATTCAAAGGACTGGCCAAAGAATTCAAGCTGTGAATCATTCCCCAGGCGCAAGAGACAAGATATCGTGCTATGGTACCCATAAGCAGTTGGATAGTGGTGCTTTGCAAAAGTTTGAGTCAGCCGAGTTCGACGTGGAACATGGATGTCAATCCGCTGGAGAAGTTCAAGACAATCAACCAGCCCATTCACAATCTTGAACAAGAAGAACAGGTCCAGGGCTATTCTTCTGGCCATTAGAGAGATAAGCCCATAGTGATCAGCAGCCTGCCGAACATCAACATCCAGGTAGTTCTGTCCATCTCTGACACCCAACAGACGAAGAAAACGCTTTTCAACCAGATTGAGAGAACAGAAGTGGCCGATCTGATGAGGTGCCCAAATAGTGGAGCCATATTCAAAGATAGGGCGCACAAGAGTCACATACAAACACTTCAAAGTCTCAGGGGAGAAAGCATTTCTAGAAGCTCGAGCTATAAGTCCCAGAACCCTGTTCGCTCTAGCACAAGTTTTTAAGACATGTTCACCAGGATCAAGGTCAGGTGTGAAAAACACTCCCAGGTCCTTTACCACAGTCACTCTCTTCAACACTGATCCACGAAGGCTGTAGACGAATGGAATTGGCAGTTTAGATCTTCCAAGGGTCATAACCTGACATTTAGACGCGTTCAGATGCATGGCATTCACTTCACACCACTGAGCGACATAGTCCAATTTCTTCTGAAGCAAATGCTGGTTGCAGACTGACGAAACTTCATGGTAGATCTTAATGTCGTCAGCAAAAAGAACAAACTTACAGTCCAAGAGACTACCAATGTCGTTGATAAATAGGCTAAACAAAAAAGGGCCCAGAAGAGACCCCTGAGGCACTCCTGACGTCACTCGTACCACAGCAGCCGAGAGAAAGGTAGCAAACTTGACCTGCAGTGTTCGTCCAGACAAGTAACTCTGAATCCACTGGAGTAGTGGGCCAGTGAATCCAAGGGCTCTGAGCTTGGCAACAAGATGAGAATGACTGACTCTGTCAAACGCCTTAGAGAAATCCAAATAAATACAGTCCACTTGATGATGTCGTGAGAAGGCAGAGTATACATAGTCAGTGAAGACGCAAAGGTTCGTGACTGTAGACCTTCCCGGTCTGAACCCATGCTGCTCAGCAATGAAAACATTCTTGAATGTGTAGGACAGGAAATCCAGGATCAAAGCCTTAAAGACCTTAGCAAGCACAGACTGCAAAACTATAGGTCTGTAATTGACAACATCAGACATATCACCAGACTTGTGCACAGGCACAAGATATCCATGCTTGAGAACATCAGGGAAGCAACCCACTCTCAAGAGCTGATTAAAGTACATGGCGAGATGAGGAGCCGTACACAAAGGGAAATAGCAAATTAAACAATCAACACACTCAAACAAAAAAACCATAGCAACAACACAACAAGCAAACAACAAAAAACGGAAAAGCATCGAAACAACAACACCAACCAACACCGACAAAAGAAACAAGAAACACAAAGACACACAAACAAACACCATAAAAGCGAGAAAAGCGAATGAGTGCAGGCAAAACAACCCACAACAAAAAAGCCCAATACAAAGAATCAACCAAACACCATAAAAAACCAACACAAAACCAAAACACAACAAAACACATCACACAAGGGGAGAGACAAAGAAATACCAACACAAGAATCAACAAACATAGAGACACTCACACAAAGACCGAAACACAAACAAAAAAAACACAACACATCGAACATCAAAACACACCAAAAACATCACAAGGAAGAAACAAAAACTACTACATAAACAACAAAACACCTCAAGCAACAAACACTACTAAACATAGGCAACAACAAAACAAAAAATCAAGAAGAACATGATTTAAGAACGAGAGGGGTTATATTATCAGGCCCAGCACCCTTGGAGCCATCAAGACAACAAAGCTTCCATTCAACCTCTACAGCAGATATGTACACAGATGAGACACTTATATTAGACTCATACACATAATCATTATTGCAATTAGATGGAAGTGCATAGACCGTAGCAAAATAGTTCACACATCTGTGAAGGTTCTTCCACTGAGACTTGGTCATAAATAAGCTTACTAGGGGTAGTATTGACCTTACAATATGACTTAATGTGACCCCAAAATGACTTAGGATTTCCTTTAACATCAGCATCAACTTTCCTCATGTAATTACCATAGCAAATCTCAGTCAAGGTCTGGCATTGACTACGAACAGCTCTGAAAGAACAATAATCCACATGAGACAGGCTCATTTTATATTTCCTGTGCAACATTTTTTTTTTTAATGACGAGAGCTCTAAGATAAGATGAAAACCAAGACGGAAAATTGGACCTCGTCTCACTCACTAGAGGAGAGTTTTGACATACACAGTCACCAAGCTCTCGTCAAAACTGTGTGAAGGCGTCAAGTACATTTTCATCATTAAGGATTGGATAGTTCAGTGATTCGATCCATTGACGAACCCCATCAACATTACACTTTCACAAGTTCGGGATATAGATAACACAATCCGAAGATTTAGAGCACTCAAAAGGTACAGAAAACTCAAGTGCGGGATGGTAAGCCTCCTGAGACAATAAGGGGTCAGAAGCAGCCCTAACCAAGACGGAACTTACAGAAGAGAACACAAGGTCCAATGAGACACCACGTGAGTTAAATACAGAATTAACTTGAGTGGTCTGAATAAAGTGAGCCATATTGAGCAAATGCTCAGATGCAGCATTAACAGGAACACACTCTGGGATCGACCACTCTACATCAGGTTGATTAAAATCTCCGACAAGGATGACCTTAGTATCTGGTTGGCATGAAGCGTAGACATCTTCAACAGCATCACAATAACATGAATACAAGAGGCTCGGAGATTGAGGGGGAATGTAGACGCCTCCAATAAGAAGAGGTTGACCAGAAATGCGGGCCGAGACAAAAACGCACTCAACATTGTTCACTGAAGTCACAACTGCAGAAGACGGGAGGCTTTCATGGACAGCAACAAGAACTCCACCTCCAGACTCTTTATTACTTGTATCGCCAGATCTATCCTTGCGATAAACGTTGTATTTGTTTAATCCTAGCTCAGATGTTATAATATCGAATGTTAAATTTGTTTCAACTAATATTATTAAATCATAGATACATGAACAAACAGCTTTCCTCAAGAGATTAATCTTACCCCAAAGACCATTAACGTTTTGGTAATAAGCATTTAGAGACCCATCACCATGAGCCCTCAATCGTTTTTTGACAGAGATACAATAGAGGGTATTCCATTTCTGTACGGTATCTTATAGTAAGGTCTATTTCACCGAGCTTAATACGATCTTTGAGTTTAGCTCTTAGAGAGTTCAAAAATTTACGCTCATGAGCTGTTCTATCCCGAGAAACAGTAACCAAGGAGAACTTACTATTAGCATCCTTAAGCCCAGCCTTAGAAAATCTCTCCAGAAACGAATTAACCTCAACCGCAGATTTAAAAATGATCTTCAATGGGCGGACATTGTTCTTATTTGGACGTCCAATTCTAAATAGTTTAATATCATCCAAATTGTAAGTGATTCCTATGGCCTGTCCAAGCTTAGCTAACTGACCCTTATCATGATTGATCCTAGCATTGAGATCCTTGCTTCGGCTTTCAGGCAGTTTATAGACAATAACATTGAGGGCTCGTCTATTGCGATCGCTAATTTCACTGATAACATCATCTAAGCAATGATCAGGTGCATTTTCTCCAGCCTGTAAGGACTTTACTTTAAGCTCCAGATCATCAACACGAGCCTCAACACCAGCAAGACGTGTTTCAATACTCTCTCTCAGCTTATCTATTCCATTGCTTATAGAATTAACTTCATCCTTAGTCGCTAATTTAGAGACACTATCAATGAGGCCGGACAACTGGTTAGACAGTTTCACAAGCGGGTTATCATCAACTGAGGTACAATCGACTCGGTTGCAGGACCATTTCTTCCTACTATCATTAGCGTACTTAGAATACTCCGCCTTCGACATCCGCACACAATCAATGTGAAACCAACGCTTGCACAGCATATCACAAGCAATGCCATTGTCTGAGTCCAAAACTATAATTTGACATACAGGGCATGAAGCACTAGACATGATGAAAAATTGGGAAGTGATCTATAGTATGAATGGATTAAAGCCAAGTTAGATAACTACACAAATGCTCGCTGTTAGCTACTCGATCCACCAACAGTGGAGCACTTTATATAGTTTGCAGTAATAATCAACAGGCTTTTAGTGACTTCAAGAAGAGTTAAATTGGTTATCCAGGAACTGAACAGGTTTCTTAGGAACAAACAGGCTACATGAAAAAAGTCATGCCACAAAAAATATGCAGATAGTGATGCGACTGTCTATGACTAAAGCAGAAGAATATACCGCACTAACTAAATGACTGAATCAGGAATAAGATCAGATCACCGTCTGCTCTGGAAAGCCAATCTGTACACGTAAATTAACTAATCAGGTATAAATATTTCAATAAATCTATCTATTCAGACAACTCACGCCAAATACAGGAGCAAAATATCACAAGTTCTTACACACTACACCACTAAATAGGTAAGACTGACATAAATACACTTTACTGACAAGAGTATGTACGTTACTATTTAAAGTGACATAAAAAAAAAGTGAATGTAATTCAAGCTGGTCTTTTACGCCATCTGTGTTATCTTTGTTCACTTCATCGATTGCTTCAGTCTGACATGCTATATTCCATTGAGTCGGATAGGAGACTTTTAAATACAAAAATGAAGTGTTTTCGGTTGATAAGACGTCAACAAGTAAGTAAAACTTGTTGACGTCTTATCAACCGAAAACACTTCATTTTTGTATTTAAAAGTCTCCTATCAGACTCAATGGAATTTTCCAAAATAAGCCTCTTCTCTTCTTTTAACTTAGCAACTTCAGCTTTGAGTGAGATGTTTTCCCTTACAAGTTCCTCAACAGTCAGTGCCTGTGATTCATTGGTAGGTGACGAGATGACAACGGGGGAGAGTGAGCTGACGGATGTGGAAGGTGACGTCTGCGGCGGACTCGTGCTCCCCGGGCGCGTTCGTGGAGTGCTGGAGTTGATGAACTCACTAGGATGGTGCACTTCGTGTTTATGATTAAAAAATTTTCATCAATAATACAACTTTTATTACTGTCCATTTTGACCCAGCTATTAGAATCCTCCACACAACAGCGCCAAGATATATTTCCATCAGCTAAAGTACTATTTTCACGGAACTTACAAAAGTTCATAACTAGGTACTGTCGACCCCCACTCTTAGTAAATCTCAAGCTCATCTTTGTATCTTTAAAATAGTTTTAAATTAATACGTGAATAATTACACAATTATATTGATACAATGATATTATTACATAGATTTTCAATATCAAAATAGGGGCAATATAGAGAGATTGCTGCTTGTGATAACTGCTTTACCAGCCGGCTGCAGTTCTCGGAAGGTTCTTATCAACTATCGGTGTCCTCAATAGGTAGCGTGGGAGTTTAGTTTCTGAACGTATCAATCGCCTAATATTCATAGGTCGGTACTTGCACGTAAATGTTGCGCAGTCGGCTATCAACTGACTAAGTTAGATTAAATTGGTTTGTGGTTAGTTAAAAAACTGCCGATAAAAATGTACAGTTAACAGTAAAAAAAATGCCGGGAACATTAACTATCACACCACGACGCACAATCGACAGTCCGATACATGCATGTGATTACCAATGATGTTTGTATATTAATGCTGTTGATTGTTATAAATGTTATTAATATATCTATATTATAGTCTATTTTAGTTACTGACTTAAGCTAAAAAATATGACGTTGCAGTTTCTGCAACAATTATGACTTTGTCAATGATATTTTGTTCTTATAACAATAAAAATGATTATGATTATGATAAACCATTAATACAGGACGTTTTTCTAGGACAAACAAAACACACGTCCACTATCAGTAGCCATTACCAAACTCCAGTATTAACTTTTTACATTCTACATTACATAACATAAATTTTACATTTGCTTAACCACCCCTAGAGTTCTGGGAAGGGTAAGTGCGCAATAGCGGAGAGTCCAAGAGGCGGTCTTTCAACCAAGTGCGCAAAATCCGAGGCGCCCTTCCGAGAAGCCTCCTAATCCTGTAGGTAACACTCTACAACGTCTAGACTATAACAACCTTTTAGGTGTTCAATTTTTTATTTAAAACAAAACAATTGTGTATTGCATTGACCTAATCTTTTTATCTTTAAGGCGTTGCTCTAGAAGTTTCATTTTTCGCATAAGAATTGCTTGTGTAAGTTTCCATACAGAAGGCTGAAACTAACCAAATACGTTATTAATTTGATAAACGACTATCTTAATAGTAGGCTATATGTATCAATGGGTATATGTGGTGGGAAAATATTAACTTTCTTCTCCCGATTAAAACTAATATATTTCGTGAAACAAGAAATTGGTGATTGTTAAAACTCTACAATAATATAGGAAAATTAAGCTTCAAAACTTAAACTGCCTTAGTTTGTACGATAGCTTCTACTTGAACTGAGAATGCAGGACATACATTGAACTAATATTCTGTTTCAATTCAGTGGATAAATCAATAAACCAGTCCAAAAAGCAGTTGTTTAAGGCTTGCGAAATACAGTCATGTCGCACCAATGACTGGATGGTGGTGGGGGTAGCCGGTCGGCGTCGGACCACGTTTCACCTCGTTCTCGGCGTTCAGCGGCATTACTATCGGATTTGTTATTATAGACTCCTGACTTTGCAGCACTACTGTATTTACAAAACAAATGCTTAAAATATCCAAACACATATTAATGTTCAGTGTTTAATCTACTTTATAACAGTACCAAAGGTTTTTAATTTTTATTTTTCGTGTTAAATCTTATACGATTTACAACTAAAAAACACGGGGTTTCACTCAACTTTTTGAAACTAGTTACTTTGAATTGCCATTTAAAAAAACATATTTGAGATTATTGTTTTTCTTGTTCACCAATTGTAACTAGTGCTATTAGGTGTAACATACTGAAATTTCACGTTGAAATAATTAACTGTTACTACGTTATTAATGTTTTCTAGGCTCCTGTATTTCCTTAATATGTTCGATTACAGAAATACTTTTTTCACTGAAATAAAGAGAACTACTGACTAAACTCAATACACTATAAGAATTGCCATAATAAACCTTAAAAATATTTTAATTTACAGTTTTAAGTTAAATATTTTACGGCTCGCTGGCTGCCTTCAGGCTATACAGTCTGTTTGTAGTGGATCCATTTTTGTCGAGCGTCAAATCTGTTTTATATTGTTTAGGCACTAAAGTGCATAATAACTTCTTATTTTATCGACTACAGATGTCCATTTTTTATTTTTTCGTTCATTAATAACTGAATCTGTATTACCAGATAACCTTTACCCTTGTAATTTCAGTATTGAACTAAGCAGTCCTTGTATGAGTGTATCGTTCTAAATTACAGTAATTTTTGTTGTTAATCATTTTCTGTCAAATGTGCATTTCAATTTAAAGTGTTGTGGTTGGTTAGGTAAAAAAAATTGGTTAGGTTAGGAAAAATTGCTCTACAAAATAATAAATTATTCTGGGAAATATATTAAATATTTTTGGTTATCCGTCACTTGATTGCAAACTGAATGAGATGGAATTGATGTGGGCATGTATTAAAAATGAGGTCACAAAATCTAATAGGTAATTTCAAGTTAGTGAAGTTTTTCAAAGGTATCAGATTTAATGAACAACACTTTTGAAACTCTTTGGTAAACTTGCGTGAATCATGAAGAAGTCTACTACCGCAAAAATAAAAATATAATGGACATAGCAATCGGGATTTTAATAATTAATTTAAACTACTCTGAATCAGATTCATTGTGACGGAGATAGCACCGACAGTGTCATATATGATAGTTATGATCAAGAACTGTAATTTAATAACCAAACCGTAGATTGATAATATGCCCTTTGCTGCTAGCAACGTCAAAATAATGTAAGCCATCATACAATTTAAGTCATATATGAATTTTGTCCATTCATATATGACTTAAATTACTATCAAAATATATATAATAGGTTACGTATTTGATTTTAACTTGTAAGCTCCGAAGCAGAACCATTTAATTATTTGCCAACATAGCAACAATGAAGTGCAGTGCTCCATCGTTAGAAACAGACTGTCCATCGCCTGATAACACGCATCCCGTACCACATCCAAAACATTTTAAATTATATCCGTCATTAAAATTTTTTAAAGTTCTATTAGCATTGATAATGTGATCGCCAATTTGCTAGAGTGAAATAGAATCCATAGAAACAAACCTTTTTTTGACAAATCTTTTCAGTGCAAAAATAACAACACCTACAAAAAAAATGTATATTGTAGTAACGATTCAATATTTCATCATGATATTTCAAAATATTACACCTAATAGTACTTGTTAAAGTTGGTGAATAAGAAAAAATTTTATCTGAAATACCTTTTTTAATGATAGTTCAAAGTCACTAATTTTAAAAAGATACCTGAAAAACGTTTTTTTTAGTTGTAACTCACATACATATTAACATGTAAAGTAACATTTAAAAACCTTTGGTACTGTTATAAAGTAAATTAAACACTGAACATGAATATGTGATTAGATAGTTTTTAGCATTTGTTTTGTAAATACAGTAGCGCCATAAATTCAGAGGTCTATAATAAAGAATCCGATAGTAGTTTATACATCGATGGTCCTGACTATATAACCTGGAGGTCATATTGTCACTTCAGTCTCAGAGTACCACTGAGGATGCCACACCACAGAGTAAGTAAGTATGTAAGACCTGTCCCCAAACTTGTATACCATAGTAATAATCTTTAGTAAGACAATTTTTGGACATTTCAAGGAGTCCTGAAAAAACAATGAAATAATTGTTCAAAGGTTAACAAACAAAGAAGTCCTAAATCCAGTACAATGAATGCTCTTAAAACCATTAATATTTGTATGGGGCCATTTATTGTGGTTAGGTGTACATAGTGGCTATGGAAGAAACATTTGTTCCTTTTTCATAGTTCATAGCAGTTGAAGACGACTTGTTTCTTATATTTAATCAAAACATAAGAAGTCTAAGGGAGAATTTTCACTTATTTTTAGCGGAATTAAGTACATTAAAGCGCAAGCCGGATGTTGTTGTTTTAACAGAAATTTGGATAATGAGTAGCGAAATTCATCACTTTAAAATTGAAGGGTACAGTTCATTTTTTAATTGTAACGACAATTATAGGGCGGGAGGCGTGGCAGTGTTCGTGAGGGACTGCTACCGGTGTAGCGGCGTGGCCGGACATACAGACATACAATCAGCTGACTGTCTCCAACTCACCTGTCACACTGATAACGTTGCCTTTGTCCTCCTAGCAGTGTACAGGCTGCAAGGTGTCCCGATAGCGCGATATCTTACTGATATGGAACATCTGATAACAAACTGCAAAGGGGAAAATCTAATTTACACTGGAGACATAAATTGCGATATATTAACTGATAACAGTGTTGTTGATGAATACTTAAGCATTCTGGCTGGCCACGGGATGAACTGTCTAATCAAACAACCGACGAGAGGAACTAGCTGCCTTGACCATTGCTTCTTAAGATTTGGAAAAAATAATATGGCAATGAAATATGAAACTGAAGTATTACATATTGGAATTACTGATCATTCAATGGTGGTAGTAAAGATATATAATATAAAAAAATCGGAGATAAGTTTTAATGATGAGCGAGAGAAAATAAACATTGATAAGTTAAACAACATCCTTACAGCCATGGATTGGACTCAGGTATATAGCATTAGCTCTGTGTCTGATGCCTTTGATGTATTCTTGAAGAAACTAAATGCTGCCATGGAGACAACTATAGAAAATAAAGTTCAAATTAACACAAAAACGATTAAACTGACTCCTTGGATCAATGATCGTTTATGCAGGGGTATAAACAAACGGAAAAAGATATATAATCTAATGAGAGCGAGACCGCATAATGACAAATTAAAGGACTATTATAGATGTTTTCGAAATAAACTGAATATTGAATTGAGAAGGACAAAAGAAAACTATTACATGAGTAAGTTTGCAAACTGCTCGGGGGATACACGTGCTCAATGGAGGATTGTAAATGACATAATAGGAGAACGGAAAGTTGTAGAGGAAATTTGTGAAGTCGAGAGAGAAAACAACATCATAACTGACAAAAACATTGTTGCACAAGAGTTTAACAATTTTTTCTTGGGTGTCGCAGGCAAAATGAGGGAAACAATAACCGTAAATAAACACGACCAATCATGGCGTCAAACATTTCCAATTACGCAATCTGTAACATCAATATTTATGACCCCAACAAGTGAGCAGGAAGTAGAAGATCTTATAAAGGGACTTAGAAATGGCAAATCTCCAGGGGCTGATAATATAAATTCAGGCTTAGTGAAAAAGATTGCTATTGACATTACTCCGATACTGGTACATCTATTTAATAAAAGCATCGAGGAAGGTGAATTTCCAAAATGTCTTAAGACAGCTGTTGTTATCCCTATCTTCAAATCAGGAAATAAAAATCATACAAACTGCTATAGACCAATATCCTTATTGTCTGTGTTCTCTAAATTACTAGAGAAAATAGTAAAACATAGAATCTTAAATTATTTGCATAAAACTGGCTTTTTTAGTAATAAACAATTTGGCTTTAGAGTAAGTCTGAGCACGGAAGATGCATTGCTTAATTTTATGGAACACATATATAAAAGTTTGAATAAGGGTAAACAATGTGCTGATCTGTTTATTGACATAAAGAAAGCATTTGATACTGTAGATCTTGAAATATTATTCACCAAGTTATGGCAGTGCGGCATCAGAGGATTGCCTTTAAAATTGTTTAAAAGCTACCTACAGGACAGAAAACAATACGTTAGAGTAGGAGCAGTTTGTAGTGAATTGGGTAGTGTCAAGTATGGAGTGCCACAGGGATCAGTACTTAGCCCAATACTATTTTTAATCTACGTCAATGACCTGTGTAACGGAAATTTAAAAGGGAACATAACAGCATTTGCAGACGACACGGCCTTGACATATGAATATGATGATTTAGAAACTATGTATGAACACATGCAGCAAGACATTAGATTTTTGCGTTGTTGGTTTGAAAACAATTTTATGGTTTTAAGTGAAAAAAACAAAGTATATGATATTCAGCCTGAGAATGGAAAAGCGATTTAAGAACCCCCTGAGGTATCATGAAATTGATTGCATGAACATCACAAATTGCAACTGTCTAGAAATAGGTGTAGTTGAACAAATAAAATATTTGGGACTAGTAATTGATTCTAATCTATAATAATAATAATAATATAATAATAATAATCTTTATTGTCATAAGAACATAAATGTCATTGACAAAGTCATAATTTATGCAGAAACTGCCACGTCATACATTCTTTTTGCTTATGTCAATAACTAAAATAGAATATACTACAGGTACATTAATAAAATTTATAACAATCAACAGCATCAATAAAGAAACAGCACTGGTAATCACATGCATTTCAATAAAATTATACTACATATTATAATATAATTTTTTCCACATCAAAAAACTCCTGAAGTGTGTAAAATGGATTCAAAATTAGCCAGTCATAAAACTTATCGCTAAAGTCTCTAATTTAATGCTTCTTAATTAATATATTTAACTTATTGTACACTTTAATTGATAATACATTATAGTTTTGAGACGTTTTTGTTAGTCTGTGCTTGCATACGATTGCTAAATCCCTCCCTCTTGTGTTATATTTGTGTAAATTATTATGAAATTCTAGGTTCTAAAGATTCCTTAAAATATAGTTAATTAATTCATATATGTACAAATTAACTACAGTGGGGATTTTTAAATTAATGAAGTATGGCTTACAGTGTTCATTTGAATTTATATTTGAAATAATTCTAATAGTTTTCTTTTGTAAGACTAAAACCTCTTGGATTCTATTACAGTTTCCCCACAGTAATATTCCATATTTTATTATAGAATGAAAATATGCGAAATAGCTGCATCTGACATAATGAAGAGGCACAAAATGCATAAGTCGACTTAAGAGATAAACTATTCTTGAAAGCCTGTTTGTTAAATAGTCAATATGCGGACCCCAGTTCAGCTTGCTGTCTAGGAAAATACCCAGAAATTTCACTGAATCAGCAAGCTCATAATTAAATGTAACGTTAGATTTTGGACGCAATGAGAATATAATTTGCTGGGTTTTGTCTTCATTTAACTGTAGACCATTAGCTAAAAACCAATTTGAAGCTTCTGCTAAGGTTCTTTGGGAGAGTTCTTTAAGTTTGACAATGTCAGAATGAGAGTTGAGAAATGTTGTGTCATCCGCATAAAGCAAAGATTTTGTAGTCTTGATTGATTTGGAAAGATCATTTATATAAATAAGAAACAAGAGGGGACCCAGTACTGAGCCCTGGGGAACACCCCACACAACATATACTTCTTTCGACCATTGATCTTTGGAAAAAACTTTTTGTTTACGATTGTCCAAATAAGATTTAAAAAAGTTCAAAGGGAATCCTTTAACACCATAATGTTGAAGTTTTTTAATCAGGTCCAAATGACTGACGCAATCGAATGCTTTACTTAGGTCACACATAGAGGCTTGAGTGAAACTTCCATCTTCAAAAGATTTTATTACCAAATTTACTAGTTTTTCCACCGCATTCTCTGTAGATCTTCCATGACGGAAGCCAAACTGAGTGCTACTAAAAAGGCAATTGTCCTCTAGATAATTATTTAATTGGTCATATGCAACCATTTCAATTATTTTCGATAAAATTGGCACCACAGATATCGGTCGGTAACTTTTTGGGTCATCTTTTGACCCTTTCTTAAAAATCGGGCAAACTTTCGAAACCTTTAATTCATCTGGGAATACCCCCTCCTGGAGACATTTGTTAATGCACCAAGTGAGAGGCGTTATTATGCAATGAATTATTTTTTTAAGCATATTGTTTGAGAAATAGTAAACATCACAACTATTTGAGTTTTTTAACCTCTTACTAGCATCTAACACATCTTTTTGGGACACGTACTTCCACTCCTCAAAACGTATGTGTTGTGAAATATTATCTCTCAAAAAATCCTCAGATTTTGCCAGTGAGGGATTTTGCAACTTAATATTATCCTTAATGCATTTAACACACTCTATAAAATAACTATTTAAGATATCAGGTGACAATTCAGAGCTACGTGAATCAACTATACCTTGGCTATTTTTAATTATCTTCCAGGCAGCCCGACAACTGTTGGCACTGCCTTATATTAAATTTACATTATATTTCATCTTAGCTTTGGTTACTGCATGTCTATAATATCATGGAAGGGGCACATAAAGAAACTAAAAAATGAATTGTTGCGAAGTGTTAGATGTTTCTATTTATTAAGAGACTATTACCCTAATAAAGTATTACTCAGTGTTTATAATGCTTTGATTGGATCTAAACTGAGCTATGGTCTGACATGTTGGGGAGGGACATATGTTTCAGCGTTATATCCTATCTCAATCCTTCAGAAATCCTTTTTACGCATTGTAACCTTTTCCTGCAGGACAAGTCATTCTTGGCCAGTTTTCGTAAATCTTAAAGTACTTCCAATTAGACATTTGTACATTTATAAAGTTTTAAAAATCTTTTTTATAAGAAGTTCAACTTGTTTTTTTGGCGTATCACCGATATATGATCTGAGAAGAAAAAACCTAGAAATTCCAAAATCCAATTTGACATGCTTCCAGCAGTTTTATACTTGTATTGCTCCTAGATTATACAATCTAGTTGCGAAGCAATTAGGGGAAATTCATCTACTCAATATAAACAAATTTTGAAATACGCTAAAAGATTTTTTGTTTTCTTTAACTGATGTTGAACACTTTATTAAAATACAAAATTAACTTAAGAAATATATTTTAATCGTATTTGGAAGAGTTCTGACTGCTTAACAATGGAATTTAATCAAGTATTTAGTCTTTCATTTCATTTATATAGTAAGTTAATTGTGATTGTGGAACATCATTGTTTACATTTTACAGTCAAGGGTATTTATGATTAATTATACAATTATGTTTTATATAAGTAGCTGGCACTGTCGCTCCTAGTTTTATTTTAATTATTCAAAGTGAAGGAAATCCCACTATAGGCTAGGCCTTTGGGATCCCTACTTTATTTCACAGATGTTTGTTATTTTTATTTTTAAGTTTATCATACCAAATTGTGTTTGCTTTGTATACCTTATTGTATTATACAAGATGTGTGTGAAATAAATTTCTTTTGAATTGAATTTGTAGGGATTATTATTTATCAATAATTATGTAGGTATTGTATAATTGTAGGAATTATCAATACTCAAGGAATCATTGGTAGAAGAAGTTTTATTTAGATATGGAACAATTCAATACATTCTCATATGAAGCTGCATACAATGATCGAGTCAATGATGTGCATAGATCGTTTTAATTGTTCACCTAACAGAGTCGGAGACCAATTTACAAGAAATAGCTCTACTAGAGCTTTTATTCGTGGTATCGTCCGTAAATTTAGATTTTAATTTGTCGATCACCTTACGATAAATATCTCTTTTTACAAACACCCTATGAAGACTAAAGAGAAATTCTCAAGATCATTTTAGCAGAACTAACCTTCAAACAACGAGGCTTATTTTACGACGTACTATGTTTATCATATGGAAATAACTGTAAATAATCTTAAGAAAATTTTGAAGAAAGTAGAACAATTTTTCTCAGATGACACAGAAGAAAGTAAAGTATCCCATTTTACAACATTGAACATTGTTATAAAGTTGTTGAAGTTACGAGGACTAAAAGCTCTCTTTTAAATAGAAGGAGATGGAGATTAGAGTGATTCATTTTTTGGGAGAGAATTAGAATTTGAGGCCTGAAGTCAGACAAGAATGTTAGAATAAATAATAATGTTAAAATAAATCATATATTGTCATAACATAACATTACAGGTACTGAAGATTGGATCCTAAAATCGTAATTGTGATTGGTTAGTTTTGTTATTTATTTAGTTTTATTTCTATTACTTAAGTCTTTTTAAACTGTTGACTAACTCTTAGTATATACATTTAAATAGCTGGTTTTGTAATATTTAAAAACTATAACAAAGTAAACGTGGAAGAGTTTAGAAAACTAAACGAGGACTTATTTAGTTATTTCACTTGATTATAAGTACACAAGATATATATTTTTGCTGAAAATCTGACAAAATTAAATATAAATATATTTCTGAAGAATATCTAGAAGATACGGTATTCTTAGTCAAAATATGGTCCAGCAGGGTAAAAAATAATCTAACATTGAGAAACTGCCTTTATTATATTATATTATATCTATAGGAGTGTATAACGCCACAGGGATAAGCCAAAGTTTCAAAACAAGCGTTTATACTGTATAAGTGTAGTAGAGGTGTACATCGACATCTGTGGAACAAGGCCCTCCGGGATACCGGGCTCAGGGGCCTCCCCGAGGACTCGGTTCCCTACTCCTACACCTACATTCATTCACACACCTGACTTATTGTAACTTATAACAGTATTGTCATTTGTTTGTCTTGTGACACAGTAACAATTATTGGAATGGGACTACGATACCCTGTAATGTCGGAGCACTAGATCTAGAAGCAACTTATGTTTAACAAGCCAGTCAAAAAGTCGTGCACGACCAATTGATATTTGGGAAATCCACTCCTGCCACTTATAACATGTAATAAAAGGCTCATTTTCTACGTTAAAACTGGATAAAATGTTCAACATTATAAACAGGTAAATTAAATTTGTTATTTTAATTTGAACTATTACCAAGTTTTACACTTCATTTTATCGCTTACTAGCGGTGAACAAATACGCTTAATATTGTACAGTTATTAAAAAAAAATATATCATTACATAGGCCTACAGCAATAAAATATGCGCAAATAAACTTTAAAAATACTTTGCTGTATTGGTTGGTTTGTACACTGCTTTTTATAATGGGGTGTCTAGGTTTACAAAGAGAAACAGAGGTTAAGAAAAATACTGTCAATACAAGAGTTCTACTGCTGAAAAGGCTATCTCATGAATGTTGACGGGCTGAGTGCTGTTTCTAGCACCAAAACACTTCTTATAGAGACAAAATACTTATGGTAGTAAATATAAAAAGGTAATTGTTTTCATCGGATAGTCATAGTTCCGGCAAAATATATGAACTTTCATTTCTATTTGATAATCTTTAGTTATATTGTCAAGTTTTTTAATATACGACATGTTTCCAGGTTTACATATTTTGTGATTGTGATTTGTTGTCTATATTTTGAAACTAAATTAGTTTTTACAATAATGTAGTTAAGTAATAAAAAACTAAATTACATCTCGAAAAAGAATAATCTTATGAAATTTTCAATGGTTTATAGAACCAATTATTTTAAAACCTATAATACTATCTAGCCACTATACTAGTCCTTTTACTTTAAGCTATGTTTAAGGACAATAATAATAGAATATTATTGTATTTAAGGCGTTATAATTAGTTAAAACGTTATGATTTTAACTAATTATCCATCAAAATAAATTACTTGCAAAATCACATTTCACTTATATTAAATCAATTTATAATTTTGATTGTTACATATCCACGGCTAGTCGCTTCAGTATTCCAATTAAATCAATAATTAACTATTTCTATAAACAATCAAGCACAGTATAAAATTTGATACAATATGTTTATAAAGACAACAAACAATAACAAGCATTCACATGTATACAACAGCCTACAACATGACAATACCGGAAACATCGACTATTGTCAGGGACAAATACTAGTCCCAGTGATACAAAAATATAGACTACACTCATGTACTTATGACTAGATTGGTTTAAAGCTAGGGCACCACATCCACACCGGGGACATGTATAAAGCGTAGTCGAGGGAGTAGGAATTCTCGAATTGCACCAACAATTTTGTAACCAAATCGATTGATATTTATTTAGACGTACGTAAATACTAATATGTTTCAATACTTCACAAAACTGTTCTCTATTTTTCATTAACAATTTTATACCTATACAAATCTTTAGATATTATTATAAAGTAACTAACTGTTACTGTATAATTTAATTTTTTTTTTATTTTAACTTCACTCGCCAGTTCACGTGGGCTACAAGTCTGTGCGTGGACTAGCATTTGGTACTGTTCAAGAATTCCTTATACAGAGTCATAAAATGAACTAAAATTCACGTAGGATAGATTAAAACAAAATATATAACATTCATGTCATATGAAAATCGCCTTTTAAAAGTCTAGTAAACGTTTTTTTGAATTGATGGTTAGCTAAGGCGTAGCAGAACGGGTTCATGGGACTGTTGGCATAGCACAGGAAGTAAGAGAAAAGGTAAAGGTATTCATTGGTGCAAGGAGGCTCGTTGCAAAACCCCTCAACCAGGGCCAAAATATGGTAAGGGGTCCAGCAAGCGACAAAAGCACCAAGTATAAAAGATATGGTACGGAAGGCCTTTCTAGCTCTGTTTTCAGACTTAGACTTCTGTCTTCCGATGCTTTTCTTTCCTTTTGCTTTCAGGCGTTTGCCGATAGTTCTGACAAAGTCCCTTCTAGAACCTTCTCTTTTTTCCACAAAGTCATTCTTCTTGACTTCTGGTGTAGAAGGTGGCTGAGCGTAATGGGGTTTCTCAGCCGCATCCGTGAATATTGTCACGGGAGTACCAGGCTCCTCTTGAGAAACCACCGAAATGATGGGTCGCTGACTGTCTGACGGATCTACACTTACTTCCGTGTTGACCTTACCAACTTGGGCAGCAGCGCGGATAAGTGCGGCCTGTAAGAGGGAAGTGTTGCTCATTGTCAGAACATTGTGTGATGGTGATGGTGGTGCAGTTGTGGAGCTGACAGGAAAGCTAAGAGAGGATGGAGGACTCTCCACACTGGGAGAGGGTACTATGACCGAGCTCTCATCCATATATTTGAGGTCGGAGTTGTCTAGACCGACTAGGATATCGTAGGTAACGTTATACACGCCATAAGTGTTACTAACAAGGAGACTTCTAGGACGATCCGAAACATCTGAAACCGGAGTACTACCTTGAAACTGTACGGGAGGTGGAATGATACCCTGGGATTTATGTGAAGTTGTAGACTGTTGAGAATGAATACTAGAAGCTGGAATAGAATATGCTTCAGATGTCGACTTGATACTCCTTACATCATCCTTTACGAAATCTTCCTTGGCAGCTAGTACGGGTGTTAATGTTTTCGAAGATAAATTTCCAGGCGTCGTTTCTGAAGGAGGATTGTCTGTGTCTAGTAAACTAGCTTCCGGAATCAGTGGTAGACCTACAGAAACGAATTCTGTGACGGAACTGGAAGGATTCATAAAGCCTTTAGATGGTGTTGTAGAGTCAGCATCTGTTGTCTTCGTTGGGATTGTTCCATTCAACCGAGCATTACTTGCACTCACGAGCGCTTGTAAAGCTCCTGAGCTTACAACTATGTTAGCTATAGACGACCTCTTTTTAGACCAATCCATCTTTTGAGGGACTTGTAGCTCCTTATTAGCTGCTGTACTGTCGTCGTCTGATTCAAACGCGGGGCTACTAGATCTCTCTGACTTGTCCTGTTCGGTCGTCCCATTTTGGTTGTGTTTCTTTTCTACCGAGGAAGATGTACCATCGGTAACCGTTCCCGTAGTGGATGATTTCTTCTGGCTAGAAGATGACTCTCCACTGATTTGCTGCGTTACCTGAGGGGGGCCTGGCTGAATCGCTGCGGCCTTTGGCTTGTCTTGGCTCAGCAGGGTGCTCTGTGTCTTTGAGAGCCCTATGCCTGCTGCACGGCCCGCCATTCCTGACATTGCCCCCGCACTAAGTGCCACCATTGACTGCATTTTGCGCTGCTTCGCCTCACTCTTCTTCTGCATATCATAGGCCACTTTGTATATACCACCGTATAAGATGAACAGCACCACCAAGGTCGTCCAGTAGTAACCAATTATGAGTGCCGTGTTGAATACAGGGTCTTTCAGAAACTGCACGGCACATTGACCTGTAAAAAAAAACAATTAAAATAGTTAAGTTTTGTTTAGTTCAATATTGATTCAATATTAATCTAAAAATATATTAATAATCTCAGATCTTAGGCTTAAGCGGCCGGTGTCATAACTAGAGTATATGTTTTCTGGTGACAACCGCATCAAGGTGCTATATACACTTGACAAGATAACCAGACGTTTGTGATGTGTCATATTCATTGGTATCACTGAGACTGCGATAAATATAATAGTATGTTAAAAGCTTGTCTAAAAAAAAAAACTAAATTATAAATTTAATATCATCAACCTACTCATCAAAAAGTGTATAGGCATATACAACCAAATTATCATGAATTACACCATATTTTAATTGTATTTAGCTAAGATATGGTACCAAAAAAGATATATGACATGGCCTCCAAAAAATTAAATTCAAATGTCTGTAAAAATAACCTGATCATTGAAATTCTTAAAATATTTTACCAACATATATTTATTAATAAGGTTAGTATATAATGTTAAAATCTTCATACTAAATACTATTGCTTACATTACCAGACATTCTAAATGACAAGTTAGTATCAAATAATAATAGAAAATCAAGATTTAAATCAAAATTTAATTGGTAGTAGTTTGTTTATGTACACATATCGCAAACACAAGTCCTATAACACCCTATAGGAGGAAGTATCGTGCTGAAGGAACTGTCACTGGTGGTGGTTGCCATGTATCGATCGCCAAATGGGAACATTGCAAGGTTCTCTGCGTTGCTTGAATTGTGTTTGGCACACTTGTTAACTTTAGGTCTCCCAGTTATAGTTGTATCTGACCATAACATTAATTTAGTTAAGTCATCCAATGAAGCTACTGAGTTTTTAAACATATTAAGAAGTTACAATATCTATAGTACAGTTACTGAGCCTACTCGGGGAAATGCTTCCCTTGATTCATTTTTAAACAATATTGGTAGGTGGAATTATAGAGTTAGTGTAAGCAATTACCAAATAGCTGACAATAAACATGTATTTCTCTCTATGCAATTTTCTTTGCCTAGCCGCTGTGATATAATTTCCAAAGGTAAGCCTATATCTTATAGAAGCTTTATAGACTAAGCCATTCAGGCCTTTTCTGATTCTTTATCAACTCAAGTACCTGAATGGAGTGAGATAGTTAGGTCATTGTCTGCGAATTACGGTTTTGTATTATTTCTTAATAGGTTTAAAAATCTTTTGATTTTTTTTCTTTCCTGTAAATGTTAGAACTGTGTCAGATGTTACTAACACCAGGCTTAAAGTAAAAAAAAATGGTATACCACTGAACTGGCTAAAATCAAAAGTTTTAGACTGTTGGCAACTGATTTGGTCAAGACCAGGCAAATACTTTTTGCTGTGTTGCAGGGTCTAAATTAAAAAAAAAAGAATAATGTTCTAAACTTAAAGCAGCTAAGTTAACTGCAAATGTTAAGCACATCCAGAATTCTGCTAATCTTTGCAAAGCAGCTTAGTCATTAATTAATAGGAACAAGCACCAATCTGTTACCTCTATTAGTAGGCCTAGCTTTGCTCCAGTCAGTGATTCTAACAACTATTGTATTGGCTCTGTTCAAGATACTGGGGAAGAAAAAAAAAACACTAATGAGTTTGATTGTATTTCAAACATACCTGACATTGAAAGTAGATTTAGTTTTATTCCAGTAAATAGTGTAAATATTGTTAGTATAGTTAATGGATTTAAATAAACTAGTATAAAATTTGTCTCCTGCATTGTTTAAAAGTGTTGCATGTATCTTGGCACCTATCTTAAGTTTTCTTTTTAACAAATGTTTTGAGGAAGGTATATTTCCTAAGGTTTTAAAAATGTCTAGAACTGTACCTATTTATAAAAAGGGTTCTCATTATGAGATGGCAAACTATAGAGCTGTATCGTTGATACCTGTTATTTCTAAAGTATTAGAAACAATAATGTTTAACCAGTTGAGAGAATACTTTGAATCGTACTATCTCCTTGCGTCAACCCAATTTGGTTTTAGGAAGGACAAGTCCATTTCATTAGCAGTCGAAACTCTTGTGATTGACATCCTTAATTCCTTTGATTAAAGAACTCGACATCGGTTGCACTTTATGATTTGTCTCGTGCGTTTGACTGCATTCTGCACAAAATTCTTCTTTCAAACTGAAGAAATATTTCTTGTGGTGAGTGCCCTCTTAAGTTATCAGACAGAAGGCAAATTGTTACCTGGGATGATGAATTCTTATACCTTATGAATGTAAAACAGAAGGGCGAACGACAGTGGAGCGCCTCACAAAAACATATAAAACTGTCAGCCAGGAAATCGCGAATCCGCGACACAGGAGCGCCTCTTACCTGGCTGAGGGGTTGTCATAAATAATTTTCGCTAGGGGTGCGACTCAGGAGCGCCTCCGAAAAGGGGTGGGGAGGCGCTCCTGTGTCCCACCTAAAACTACCTGTCCTCGGCACTCTACCTGCTTCCTACCTGCTATCGAGCTCAGCTCGCGGGGCCTCCTAAATACCTACCAATCAAATATCACAACGGCTAATATCACACTGACTTTATTAAGTGCACTGCATATTATGTAGGAGTAAGTGTAACATTGATTAATTGATTGTAGTTGATAAGTCCTAGTAAGGGGTTATCCTAAAAGATCAATCAAAATTATTAATGTACTGTGATAAGTATTCTTAATCATGTTTCATTTTATTTGAATTAATAAGTAGTTAAACTATTGCAGACTTGTTTTAAAACAAGTTTGTAATCGTACAGATAAATTACAATCATTTATGTGAAGAAAATTCCCAAATTGTTATCAAATGGTGTTCAGAAAATAAATTAACAATCAATACAAATAGAACATAAGCTATAGTATTTTCGTTGAATCAAAAAATAAATAAATATAAATAAAGAACTGAAATGTTTAGGAGTAAAGATTGACTTATATATTACCTGGAACGCCCATACTGATTATGTATAAACAATATTCAATAGGAATGCTTGCTCAATGAAGAATTGAAAATCATGTAAAACAGATATTTCATTATTATTATACTATTCATTCATCCATAACCACTTATCTTACTACACTCTACTTTGGTCCTGGTACTTTTAAAATCTGTAAATTACAAAAAATTACCTTAAGAATAATAAAAAAAAAACATTCCCCAAAAGGCAAGCAGTAAACTATTCTTTAAAGTACCTTAAATTACGTTATTACTTATTTTATATATATCAAACAAAATATTTCTAAATTTTATAATTTGAAGCAGTATGCATAACTACTCTATAAAAAAACAAAGACAATATAAGAAGAAATTATTTTACAAATTATAAATTAATACATATTTTTGAAAACAATTCAATCAAAATGTTTAATAAATTACCAATACATATAAGAATTCTGAAAGAAGATGCTTTCAATGAAACATTTAAAAATTACACGACCAGAAATTGTTTATATCGAATTGAATATTTTAAATTTCAAGAACTATAAGAATATTATGAACTATTTTTTCTTCTTTATTACTTTTTTTTATTTATATTAATTTACTATTTTACATATTGTATGTTTAATACTTTTTTATTAAGTGAAGACAATAAATATTATTATTATACAGTCCTGGACTCTATAACCTCTGTCACGTATATGATTATGAGTAATATATAGTAATATAGTTACGTATTATACAATACACCTTCTCTATGACTTAGAAGCGTGTTAATGAATCGGACTATAACAGCTTATTTTAATATAGATTTTATTTCCAATTTCAATAACTGAAGGCTTTTTTATTTCTAAAGTAATTTGAAGTGTAAAATTTGCTAACATACCCGGGAATCGAACCCGGATCATATGTAAATACTGTAACATGTATGCTTACTTTAATAAACATATGTCTTACCTACAATTAGATTGCTCTCAAGTTAAACACAATCTCACCATAGATTTCATGACCCCTTAGTTTTTGAACCCATGTCAAACCCTTGTCACACTGGACCCGCGAGGGTACGACAGTGGAGCGCCTCAAGGCAAGGCGCTCCACTGTCGCAGTTGTGCTATTTCTTGGCTGACAGTTTTATTAGTTTTTGCCAGGCGCTCCACTGTCGCTCGCCCGGAAATCGCACAACCTCGCGGGTCAAGTGTGACAAGGGCTTGACAAGGTTTCAACAACTAGGGCTTCTTGATATATATGGTGAGCTTGTTTAACTTGAAAGCACTCTAATTGTAGGTGATACATATGTTTATTACAATAAGCATACGTGTTATTTACATAAGATCCGGGATCACTTCCCGGTTATGTTCACAAATTTTACACTTCAAATTTCTTTAAAATAAAAATGCCTTCTGACATTGAAATTGTAGTAAATGTAAGCTATATTAAAATAAGCTGTTATAGTCTAATTCATTAACACGCTTCCAAGTCAAAGAAAAGATCATTGTATAAGACGTAAAATCGTAGATTGATTGGCGTTTGACGTAATCCTAAGTAACTACTTTTATATTCCTTTATATTAAATCAAGGCTAAACAGGTTGAACCGTCAATAATGAATAAATGTTGCATTTGAACTGAGTAATAAGTTGATAGAACATCTGTTTGTGGTATATATTTTCAGTTTTGTAATAAAACTAAATGCATTTAACATATACTGTAGTTATTGAATTAATTTAAATAGTATTCAGTCATCATTGAAATTCATCCTTTGTATTATACTCATACCAACCAACCAACAAGTAGATGACAACCAAATATTTCAAATCTTTGAAGTCTTTGGATGTAATAAATTATCAAAAGGCGTTTATTAGCAAGTGATAATTCAATATGCATGACAATAAACTTCAAAATCAAATTAAATTGTAAAATATCTTAGATTGTCTTCCAGTCCTTGTAGGTGAAATACCTCAACTAAATAACACATTTATTTGAAAATTCTGATAATGTACACGTATAGTATAGTACATTTTATTAAAATTGTTAATATCTATTATGTCTTATAAAACAGTAAACAAAATACTAAAAACTAACTATGTAATACAATTATTCTAACTAATAAATCTAAGTTTTAGGCTAACATACAGTAAAGTTTATTGTCTTCTTAAATAAAGTAACTAAACATTAAGCAAAAGTCTTTCACAAAGAAAAAAACGATATTTTTGTTTTATGATAGTATCTTTGTTGGAGACTAGATTTAAACCTCGGCTGGATGGTATTATAGCTGGCAGGATGTTATGTGATGAATTCATGGAACTTTAGACCCTTGTCACCCACTAATTTACCTAACTTTTGTCACCCACTAATGTTAGTAAACTTTATACAAATGAAAAACCTTAAAAAAGCATACAAGAAAAAGTGTTTGTTTTCAAACCTATTTTTAAAATTGAGATATATATGGATTTGTTACTAAATTTACTAAATTAATGTAGTGTAAACGTCTTTTAATACAAATAATAGTTTAATTGTTAGTTAACATTTAACATTTCTTATGGCTGCCATTTTGAAACTGATACAGAAAATTTTGGTAGTTTTTTTATTTTAGACTACCCCTAACTAGTTTAGCAAATATGCCAAGTTTCAAATTATTAGTTCAAACCATGTTTGAGAATAATTTTTTTAAATTAAAGACACATACAGACAGACAGACAATTAAGAAGGCGAGATAGGCCACATGTTTATAGGAACTTTTTTTGCTTATTTTCATGTCTATTATCATGTTCTGAAGTTGTGCAAACCTCTCGCGAAACACCCTGTATAAATGAGAATAATGCATTTTTGTTATTTTTTTAAAATTTAATTTATATACTCTAAGTTCAACAAGAGCAGCACCAAAACGTATACTGCATTTTCAAATAACATGATTAACAAATATAAACATAATAATATTAGTACAATTTTTATATCCATAGACTCGGCCGATTTCTACTAACTTGCATGAAAATGTTTGCGTTACGTACGAGCGTCCGACTGCACTTTTCTGCTTCCTATCGTGTTTTAAATATAAAGATAATGACATAAAATTTAATGAATAAATAAATAAAAGTATATATTATTGGCTTTCTAATTGTGATAGTAAATATGATAAATGAAATATTATACAGTCCTCTCTACTACCTAAACTTAAATCAATGTATATATATATATATATATATATATATATATATATATATATATATATATATATAATTTTTAAATCATACTATTAAGTATTCTTTCAGAGACATTTCTGTTATGGTATTAGATTATGGAGCCATGCATCCAGTGCTAAGAAAATACTTCTCCTGCAGAAGAAGGAAATTAGGATTATTTCAAATCATGATTTCAGAGACCATTTTAGACCTCTATTTGTCAAACAAGAGTTAATGACTTTGGTCAATTTGTACATATTCCAATGTCTTCTAGCAATTAAGGAAAAAACTGTTGTTCAACCTTTAAATAATAGTATTCATAACTATGGTACTATGAGCAGAGCAATTTTATTTACCAGTAGATATAGACCTGACAAGTGCTTGAAGTGGTTTCCTGTTACAGGCAGCCTACCAATACAAGACCTACCAAAGTCAAAATTTCACAATATCCTCAAACATTGGCTAATAAAACATCCTTTTTATAATAGTGGAGGGTTTTTTAACCTATTTACAATTCCCTTTAGGCCTACTTATAGCCATTGGTATAGAGCTCCTTAAGGTATGCCAATTTGATATTTTTACATGGATTTTGAGTGCTTGACTTTTGAAGTTATATGGTGTGTTTTTAGTTGTTATGTTTATCATTTGTGCATGTTTTATTTTGAGGGCCAAAAAAAAAAAACAGCTTGACTTTTGACTTGCATGGTATATTAATTTAATTTAGATTTAATAAATATTAACTAAGTCTATTGTACAAACATGTATTTAATTGCCTCATAAAAATCTAGAATCTTTAAAAAAACCTTGAGTCTGTCTTTGAAAAACTTATACAGACCGGATGTGCGTATCCGGTAGGCCTACCAATGTTCGTTTTCGTATTTGTCTTTGTTTAATTTATTATTTGTGTTATGTGAAATTTGTGTTGTATATACTCGACAGTCCAGCTGGAACTAAAACCACGTTTTTACTGACCTGAAGATGGAATTCTTATTCCGAAACATGTAGTCAGTATGTAAATTCTTTGGAACTGATAGATAGAGGTATTATACCATTTTAGTCATATTCACAGTTCCTTGGCTAAAACCATGAATTTTAACTTATAATGTAATTATTTAATACATAAAACATGATAATGTAAACGTATGTCGATGGCTGTATGTTTTAACTTCTCATCATCACCCTGGAGTAATGGACATTTTTAATCAAATAAAGTTTGTTTATCCAGTTGCTTGGTTTGTATTAGTTAATTCAATGTCACATTTTCCTAATATCAGCTCACAATTATCATTCCAATAGATGAAATGAAATGAAATAGTTTTTATTGCTTTTTGACAATACGTACATATTGTATAGCAAAAGTCATATTATTAGTAATAATGATCATACAAACTAATGATACACTAAGTGATGGGATAAAATAACTATAATAACAATTTGAGCAAAGTTTAGTGGGGGAGTTCATTTATTCACAGAGTCACGCATTCATTCACTACAAACACTCTTCTACAGCAGTAAAATTCATACAGGATCGCTCCTGAGCCGTCTGCAAATTAGGGGTCTGCTATAAATTCACCCACAGAATAACAAGCGAGAGCCACTAAGTAGCCTTTTAATCGAGACTTGAATTTGTTTAAATTTTGTTCCCTTTAAACATAAACATAACATAAACTGGGAGAATGTTTAAAATGTTGACACCTGCTACAGACAGTTTGCGTTCCAGGGCCGCTGTACGGTGCCGAGCCACTCTAAAACTGTGACTACTTCTTGTTTCGTGTTGATGGATGTCGCTTCCTCGTGTTATAGTTTGTATGATAGAACCTGTCTCCTAAACCCTCGGCTACCTGGGACTGGCCCGGGACACCCCCCAGCACTGGCAGCCGTCTGCGGCTGTTTCCTTAATGAGTCACTTACTGGCATCCCCACTAGGTGAACTAACTTTTTTCCCGGATCACAATTTTTGAATTTTTTTCAAATATTTGAAAAGTACATAAAAAATAAGATCAACGATATAAAACTCGATAAAAATTGAACAATATTGAGGTGGTCTGTTTATTTGTATAGTAACAATAAAGTTGGTTTTGTGTAACGATATGACGATTAAATTACATTGGTATTGACAACAATTCTAATAAAATAATTTTTTAAATAAGCTTATGAGTAACATGGGTTAGAAGTAACAATCGAGTTTCACGAGAAAAATCTACGGTACCAACACCTGGAACATTGGACTTTTGCAGTGAAAGTCTGACTCATGGTGGCTAAAATATTTCTGAGAAGTAAATTATTGCAAGTTTACTGAGTTAGAATAATAAAGCCAAACACTGCGTTATTGAGTAAACATTAATATCATAGGCCATTTTACCAATGTGAATCTAAATAATTGACAAGGATTTGAAAAATAAGACTATTCCTACTTTTAAGCACATTATATTTATAATTCAATCAATATTTTACAACTTTCACTTTTCACATGAACTATAACAAAATAATCCAAAAGCACATCATATACATATCTTAAATAATAATGACAAGGGCACAATAATAGGCACAATATTAACATAATAACAATGAATACTATACAAACTTACATAAGCAAATTTTGAAATATACATAATGTAGATTTTACAAGTTTGCTGTGAATAGGGCATCTATACGAAAATAATTACTTACTAAGATTATTAAGAACCCATGTACCAAATTTTATCCAAATATTAGTGATATACATATCTTAAATAATAATGACAAGGGCACAATATTTACATAATAACAATGAATATTATACAAACTTACATAAGAAAATTAAAAAATATACATTATGTAGATTTTACAAGTTTGCGGCGAATAAGGGGGCATCGATGCGAAAATAATTACTTAATAAGATGATTGATAATAATTACTAAAATAATTGATTAACGCCGAAATGGCTGTAAAAAGCATTGAAAATGAGGACAATAGAAATGAAGCTAGGCTACTTATATCTAGGAAACTAAATAGGAAATACGACATTAAGAACAGATCTGTTTTACCTCCATCACAGAGACAGGAGATTAACGTGTTTAGGAGTATAAAGTCCAAACTACTAGATAATGACGCAATTTTGTGTAAGGCTGATAAGGGGAACACCACTGTAATTATGTACACTAAGGCTTACAATGAAAAGGTTTATGACTTTATTGCTAACAATGATATTGTTCAAATGAATAAGGATCCAACCAAATCTTTCCAAAATAAAATTAAGAAAGTTATCAATAAAAGTAAAGTTTTGTTTTTAGAAAATGAAATAAAGTCTTTAAAGATGATGAATCCGGCACCCCCCGTTTACGTGGACTACCTAAGGTATACAAAGACAATGTCCCAATCAGGCCGCTTATTGACTATACAAGTGCACCCACCTATAAGTTAGCAAAAAGATTAGAAAGTTTATTAAAAGATAATATCGTGTTAGAGAATAACCACAGTTTAAGAAACATTTCAGATTTCATTGAAAAAACAAAAGATTTAAAGGTTAAAATGCACCAGTCTTTAGCCTCCTTTGACGTAGTAAATTTATACACAAATGTATCTATTGATGTGACACTGAATGTAATTAGGGATAATTTGAATAAAAATTCAAACTTACAACCTGAGGCAGTTAATGAACTAATGGAATTACTGCAGGAGGTATTGCGACAGAATTACTTTTCATTCGATGGTAAATATTTTATACAGAATGACGGTCTCGCTATGGGCTCTCCATTGTCTGGTACAATGGCTGATATATATCTTAAACACATTGAAAACAACCACATTTTTTCTGATAAGAATAAATACAAGGAAAGAAACTGTATGTATTTCAGGTATGTGGATGATACCATTGTTTTTTTTGATGGCAATGACAGAAAATTTGCTCTTAAACTATTTGAACAGCATAGCGGCAAAACTAAAATTTACTCTTGAGACTGAGAATTCTAATAGCATTAATTTTATGGATTTGACAGTAACAAAAAATAACAATGTCTTTAACTACAATATATTTAGGAAACCGACAACATCTGTTCAAACCATTCATGCCACGTCATACCATCCACACTCGCAAAAAATGGCGGCTTATCATTCAATGATTAACAGAATGTTGTCGGTACCTTTGAGCCCTGAAAACTACAACAAGGAATACCAGATAATTAAGCACATAGCATCGGCTAATGGTTATAAATGTGATATGGTAGATAGATTAATACGTAAATGTAAGAATAAACAAGGTGCCAGACCCATAATTCCCGGTAAGAAGTACGTTTGTGTTGAGTATAGTCACACTATTCAAAATGGACTAAAGAAAGAACTTTAGAAACATGGTATTGAGTTAGCGTTTCGCACTACCAATAGACTAAGAAACATCTCGTCTGTTAATAAGAGAATAGGTGACAAAATACAAAAAACAGGGGTCTACAGGATAACATGTAAAGATTGTCCCGGCAAATACGTAGGTCAAACAGGATTTGAAACCCGCTATAATGAACACCGGCCAGTTCCAAAAATTGGAAAACAAAAGTTTACTTTTGCCCAACACCTTGTTGATTTTAACCATTCAATGTATGACATAAACGACGGCCTAGAAATTTTACATTTTTGTCACAAGGGTAGTAAGTTAGATACGCTGGAGGAATATGAGATTTATAAAATGCATAATGATGTACAGGGAAAACAACATATCCTCAACGAGAAGTTACAGTTCCAATCGCACCCCCTCTTCAATACAATTTTGCAAACAGGAAAATCAGCTGGCCACCGAGCTGATAACATTAGTGATAACGACAGGAGGGCGGACGATTTGACGTAACACTCCAGCCAGTCTTCTACCAACCAGTGCCGGGTCGGGATGATAGCGCTATCTAAATGTACTTTATGTTCGTGTCACCGAGTGTTCTGTGTTTTTAATGTTTAGTTTTATGTGATTGACGAGTTGCAAACTTTGAAAATGTTGTGATAGCAACGAAACATGTCAGCTTAATAGTGTTTTATATTGGATTATTGACGGAGGTAAGAGTAGCCTAGTTTGTCAAAATAATAGTCCAGGGGCCATAAACATGAATTTTAATTAATAAGATTAACCGCACTAAAATGAGTGCAACATTTGGATAATCCATCCAAATGTTAGTAAATAGAACAGGTAATCAAAATTTTACCAATTTCCCGTAAGAAAAACATAGGACAACGTGCATACGGTAGTGAGTTTATCAAAACATAAAATGTTATGTTACTTAGGGAATTATTGTAAATAATAAAAGTTTAATTTCTTCACAACCACTTAATCAAGATAATAATTCAAGATACTAATTTGATTGTTTTTCCACCCTCTTTTCAAAATCACTGAAGGATACTAATGGTTTTGATTTAGGTTTTCCATACATATAAATATATGTATATTTTTCTAGCTTGGGAAAAGTTAGGAAAACCTGAATTTTTTAACCTTTAGGTCCTCATAACTTTTGAAAAAAATCTGTTCATACCTGATTACACCAGAGGTGACAGTCCCAAGTCGGGATCGTCATCACTGTCATCCGTGTCACCAGGTGCCAAAGTAATAATTAATTCTTGGACACTAATGTCATCAAGTCCTTCTTCTTTCCAATCGGCCTCAATTTCTTTTTCGACGTGCTGTACACAACTTCTCCAGTTATCCGGGGTGAAAGAGTTCACTGCTTCCATGAACAAATTTTGAATATCGTTCAGCTTGAAGGTGGTGTTTCGTGCAGCAACAAACTGTTTCAGATTAGCCCATACGAGTTCAATTGGATTGTAGTTGCAGTGGTATGGTGGAAGTCGTACGACTTTGAACCCAAGTTGAGAGGCTTTCTTGTCGATCTCGTAACTTGTGACTTGAGGCTTGTGTAGCTTCATCAGGTTATACGACTCGGGCTTCCGCAAGTCAGGAGAGAAGGAGATATTGCGTGTTTTCAGCCATTCTTCCATTTCACACTTCTTTGAGGCCGATGTTGGCACTTTATTTGCTATTCGAGAGTGATATTATTCATCACAATAGTTGAACCAGCCGGAATGGGTTTGAGCAGTACTTCAAAAAACCAACCTTCAAATACTTCGTGGTTCATCTCTTCATGGTAATCTACTGTTTTTTTAGATGTGAAAATTAGCGGTGGTGATTTTATCCATCTGTGGAATCCCCCAGCATGACAAATTATTAATTGCTTGCCTTTTCCTAATGGAGCATTTACAGAACACTTTATGGTGTCATCAGTCCATCCAGAGTCTTTCGAAGTGTTCGCATTAATCCAGGTTTCATCTAAGAAAATGCACTTTTTGAAGTCTATATCTCGAATTTTTCTTAAAAACCGGCATCTGGCAAGAGCTACAGATGTTTTCTCCATTAATATTTTTCTATTGTCTAGTTTTTCCATTTGAACCCAATATTTTTTAAAACCCTCGCCAACGTCTGTATGCAGCCATTAAACAAATCAGCTTTACGTAAGCTTGTTTTAAGTTTTTGGAGGGTAGGTACTTCTCGACGTCTGTAATAGTTCAGTACATGGTTTCTGATTGCAATTTTTGAAAATCATCCAGCTCTGTTATTATCGATTTAAATGGCTTTTTCCTCTTCGGTGTGCACAGCTTAGGAACATAATATGCCCTAGGATTGGTGTTTCTTACACTCGTATCATAACTTACAGAAACGGTTGGATTTTCGTCAGAAGGTAGGCTTTGGTCCACTTCTTCAAATTCATGTTGGCTCGCTGAGGAGGCTTCATCTTCCATTGATTGTTTTAACTGCAATCTTATGCGGCTCAAAGTTTTGGTGGAAATATTGCAAGCTGCAGACACTCTTTCAGACACCTTTTTAAGATCTAATAACGGTCCCTTGTTGTCACGATCCCGCTCGAAGTATTGCAAAACAGATGCAATAATCGTTCTTGCCTGAGAATTGTATGTTGTCCCAGCACGCTTTTCACTTGATGGAGGCATATTCACAAAAATAAAAGTAAACAAAAAACACTAACACACTAATAGTCACATAACAAAAGATAATAGCAAAAAATATGCAATAGTAAACTCAATTGAAGAAATGCTTAATTTAAAAATTCGCTAACTAAAAAATTAAATGAAAACACAGTAGTGGCTATTTAATTCACCACGATGTTACTGTGGCCAACACTCACTTTGAACTGAAAACTACCCTCACCCCTAGAAACTCGTAAGCAGTTGATTCAGCATTTTTCAGAAATAGATTAGCTTCCATCAGTCAGACTTCCGCTGCTAAAGTCCAATGTTCCAAGTGGTAGTACCATTATAACGCAAAATACAGATTTTTCTCATGAAACTGGATTGTTACCTCTAATCTTTTATAAGCTTAGTTTAAAAAGTATTTTATTAGGATTGTTGTCAATTCCAATGTAATTTAATCGTCATATCGTTACACAAAACCAACTATTCTGTTACTATACAAATAAACAGAGCACCTCAATATTGTTAAATTTTTATCGAGTTTTATAACGTTAATCTTATTTTTTTATGTACTTTTCAAATATTTGATAAAAATTCAAAAATTGTGATCTGGGAAAATAGTTAGTTTACCTAGTGGGGATGCCAGTAAGTGACTCATTAGGGAAACAGCCGCAGGTGGCTGCCAGTGCTGGGGAGTGTCCTGGGCCAGTCCCAGGTAGCTGAGGGTCCGGTGGCACGAAAGATGCGTACAGCGAAAAATGCGTACAGCGAAATATGCGTACAGAAGGAAATAGTGGTATTTGACGAGGGTAAGTATTCTCCCCGGTGGCATGAAAGATGCGTACAGCGAAATACCAGGTACAGCTACCGGCTCCGGGTCATCCACACCGGCCATCCACCCCTAAACTATTTGGAAATACCGAAGAGAGAGTGCAACCCCGGCTGCGTCATGTAGTCACTCAAGTTGTCACTTTGCCTTTAACTGTCGTTGTGAACTGTCTAGTGGGGAATAGTGATGTGAGTTCTACCATGGAGGTGACATCTACCACAAAGGGGAAACCGATGATGAATTACCTTGGCTATTCATATCGTAAGCATAGAGAAAACGGAAAAGGAGTAGTGTCGTGGCTATGTCAAAAGCGGGAGAGCGACAGTGGAGCGCCTGGCAAAAACTAATAAAACTGTCAGCCAAGAAATAGCACAACTGCGACAGTGGAGCGCCTGACCTTGAGGCGCTCCACTGTCGTACCCTCGCGGGTCCAATGTGACACGGGTTTTGACAAGGGTTCAAAAACTAAGGGGTCTTGATATCTACGGTGAGAGTGTGATTAACTTGAAAGCAATAGACTTATATTTATTAAAATAAGCATACATGTTATAGTATTTACATAAGATCCGGGTTTGTCAACAAATTTTACACTTCAAATTACTTTAGAAATAAAAAAGCCTTCAGGTATTGAAATTGTAAATATAAGCTACATTGAAATAAGCTGTTATAGTCCGATTCATTGACACGCTTCTAAGTAATAGAAAACGTTATTGTATAAGACGTAAAATCGTGGATTGGTTGGAGTTTGACGTATTCCTAAGTAACTAAGTAATTTTTCGTGGTCCTTTCTATTAAATCAAGGCTAAGCAGGTTGAACCGTCAATAATGTAATCATTTGAACAATAGCCATTAAATAATTCAAATCATTTAAGTAGGAGAAACTATTAGATTTAAGTAGGTAACTAAAAGGAGGTTTGTAAATTAATAATGATTTTATATTTTGTTTGTTTTAGAATATTGTAGATTACAGATTGAATGTAAATAGTATTTTTTGTTTGAGTTTAAGTATTTTTTTTAAATTTTAAGTTTTAAATATTAGTAAGTGTAACCCAAATTATTTAGTTTACATTTAAATGTATATTTATTATTTTAGAATGTTATACAAATTATTAAGTGTTAAAACTAAGAAATACATATTTGTTATTTACAAGCCTATTTGTAGTTATTGACCTTTTTTTGTAACTTCAATTTCTTTGAAACAACTTGCCGAGTAATAAAATTAATATAATTTTGAAAACCCACTGCTTGGCTTTTACAAATTTGTATAAACTATGGTTAATATTTTATAATTAATACTCATGGGTTAAAGGGGTAAGTCATGATCAAATGAAGAGTGTCTACGTGTTCCTTTTACATAAAACTAAAAAGTATACAGTTTATAGTTTTTTTTTTAAAGATGACTATAAATACATCATTATTTTAGTCGTCCTCGGGAGTTGATGTGGTAAACATGATGTGGCCCACCTCCGAAGACCAAGGTAGATAGTGTGCATGAACAAGGGTAGATATTTTCTATCTGTACGATTATAAGCTTGTTTTAAAACAAGTCTGCAATAGTTTAACCACTATTGCAAGTTTAATTCAAATAAAATTAAATATGATTAAGAAATGTGATTAATAGTTTTGATTGGTCTTTTAGGATAACCCCTACAGAATCAATGTTACACTTACTCCTACAAAATATGCAGTGCACTTAACAAAGTCAATATGATAGTAGCCGTTGTGATATTAGATTGGTAGGTATTTAGAAGGCCCCGCGAGCTGAGCTTGATAGCAGGTAGGAAGCAGGTAGAGTGCCAAGGACAGGTAGTTTTAGGTGCGACACAGGAGCGCCTCCCCACCCCTTTTCGGAGGCGCTCCTGAGTCGCACCCCTAGCGAAAATTATTTACGACAACCCCTTAGCCAGGTAAGAGGCGCTCCTGTGTCGCGGATTCGTCAAAAGCAAAAGTCGAAGAGATGTACAGGTCGACTGAAAAGTAGTGAGGAAATGTGTTGGAAGTGACGGATCACCAGTGTGGACCACCTGATGAAGCAGCCTTATGTGTAAAAAAACAAACCTCCAAGATATTTTATATATCCAAATATTAACTTTATCTCATTACATGAGCAGCTAAACTGTTTTTTGTTTCATCATTTATTTTGTCCTGAACTAAATTAAGTTTAAATAATTTAAATTTTTCAATAATTCCAATAAAAATTTTTAATAGATCTCAAACAAGAAAATTAATCTATGTAGCCGAAAAATATATGATGGTGAATATTCCGTATCAAATAATAAACAAAATAAACTCAGCACTGAAGTAAATACCATTATTTTTAGAAAAATGTAAAACTATATGAAGTGGTGAAATAGAATCGAATATTGTAAAACTATCATTCAGAGACACGTTAAGTAAAGTAATAGTTATTTTTTTTACTTTTTCAAACCCATAAATTCACTGATTATATTATTACTTTGTTCTGATCAGAGTTTTAAAGTACTTTTTATCGCGTTATAATTAAATCCAAGTTTACGCTTTTGTATTTGCGTCAAATGTTTGTTTAATACTTAGATAATATTTTATACTAACTTTTTGTTTATATACTTATTTCCTTTAAATTTTACTCGATTTATTAGGAGATAAACTGCAATAAAAATCAATTTACTTGATTTAAATTTAATATAGTACATCTGTATACAACATGTAGTTAAATTAATTTTTCATTAAGTACCATATTTTGTGAAATTACAATTACATTATCTGGTAATTTTTCGAAAGATATGTGGTATAGTGGTCCCGCGAATATTTTAATAAGTCAATATTAACTCAAGAAACTTGGATCTATGGGATTTTTCCCTTCTGAATTATAAATTTGTAACAAAAAAATAGTAAAAAAAATTTTTGTGCATAAAAAACTAAGTACTGTGTTTTACAATAATCGTATGCATTATTTTCTCCTTAACACGAATATGACATCCATTTCATCATGCGTCAAAGATAACTGAGAAATTCAACAAAAAAGGTGGGTTAGAATATTTTAGGTTAGGCCAGGTTATTTAGATTAGGTTGGGTTAAGTTATAGGTAAGGTTAGGTTAGGCTAGGCTAATGTTCGATTGGCTTATGTTAGGTTATTTATCTGGTCTATTTTGGGTAGATTTCATCTGTTGATACTTGGTAACTTAAAGCGAACCTAACATACAGTAACTTACCATACCTAACAGAGCCTGAAATAATCTAACCTACCCAACTTAGCCTTAAATAACCTAACTTAACGTAACGTACCTGGTTTGAGTGTACAGAAGGTATAAATTATGATAATAAATCCTTAATAAATCTAATTAATTTTTGTTTTTAATTAACAAAGACATAAATCGTTTCTTGTAAAATCCTCGTAGTTTCCGAATTAGATTTAGTTATTTTGTTTATTTTTAACATTTTTACTAACATTTATTTGATCCTGAACTAAACATATTATTATTTAAAGTTTTAATAAAAATCAACTAAAATCTTATTAACAACAATATTGTACACTTCCAACTTTTCTGATTTATAATCGATGCTTTACAGGCAAAGAAAAGAGCAAGAGAAGAGTCTACGCCCATATCCCAGATTTACACCGAGGAAATGGGCGATCTTAATAACAGAGGCTATGACTTTGTGACAGAAATTCCATAAACTTCGTCTGTTAAAAGAATACTGCAAATGAATAGAAGTGACGCTCGAGGAAACCAAGAGGAGCCAAAATCGCGTGACGATATAATTCTTGATGAGGAGTGTTTGAAAATGTCTGATGGCAGCAGTTTTCTTTTGGGAGATGACTCTACAGGCCCAAGAATATTAATCTTTATTGGTGAAAAAAACCGAGAGGCCTTGAAAAACCATACAACGGTTTTTATGGATGGTACGTTCAAAAGTTGCAGCAAGCATTTTGCTCAAATTTATACCATACATGCAGACCTTGAAAGTTCGAGTTAAGAAACAATCGTTCATCCAGTCGTATTTGCTCTTCTTCCAGATAAGGAAAGGGAAACATATGTCCGCATGTTTTGCCTCATCCTTGATTCTGTCCCTGCATGGAACCCTCAAAAAATCAATTTAGATTTTGAAGCTGCTGCAATATCAGCAATCCGAGAGGTTTTTCCCGAAGCAGAAATCAATGGCTGTTACTTCCAATTTAAAAAATGTTTGTGGCGGAAAGACCAAGGGCTTGGCTTGACTGATGACTATAGGAAA
This sequence comes from Stictocephala bisonia, assembly GCA_035578905.1. Lineage (NCBI taxonomy): Eukaryota > Metazoa > Arthropoda > Insecta > Hemiptera > Membracidae > Stictocephala > Stictocephala bisonia. Next base: position 281,596 of record JAQJVL010000794.1, read on the forward strand.
AACGATGAGATTCGACATTCATTTAAGATGTGTGCTTCTCTAGCCTTTTTGGAGCCAGTAGATGTAGGTGAAGGGTTTCTTTTGATTCATTCACAAGCTACTGAAAATGAGAAACCTCAACTTTTTTTTGATTATTTTGTGGACCAATGGTTGGAGAACCCTGAGATTCCACAGTCATTGTGGTCCTGCCATCAAAGAAGACATCGAACAACAAACGCTGTAGAAGGTTGGCACCATATGATCAACTACAATCTTCTGAATCCTAAGCCAAGAGTGAAAGATCTAATTTATTGTCTGAAAAAGGAAACTGAAACTACGACTAATATGCACATGAGACTGGAGTTAAACTTGGAAGGAAATAGAAGAAAAACAAAGTATGTTAATTCGGACGAAATAATTCAAAAAACTGTACAAAAATACCAACAAACTGGAGACATTATGTGTTGTTTAAGGGCTCTTGCTTACATAAAAAAAATGGATTAGATCAGACCAAATAAATCAGAAGTAGTAAAGTGGTAATACAGCTTAAGATTCAAAATAAATCTAAAAGTAAAAAAAAAAAATTTAAATGACGAGGCTAAACGCTGATTTTAAACACGCCAAAATTATAGAGATACATTGCGCTATACGCAATATATTGTAAAAACTTGGAAGAATAAATCATTATTTCATATCTCTTTCATATCATTTTGCCAGTCCAAAGCCTGGAAAAAGTGTGATGGAAATCAGGTATAATATAAATATTTTTAAAGGATCTCCAATCCCAAGAAACTAAGCGACATTCATATTTATTTTAGAGATAAACGCATTTATATAATTCAATTGTTGTAAGAGATCCATTTGCCCTAAAAGTTGTACGCATTTTTCGCCTATCTAATTGTTGTGACGTCATAGGTTACCCTCGTTATCTGTCAAAACTTGATCCTGTACGCATATTTCACAAGATTCCTGATGTACGCATTTTTCGCTATACGCATTTTTCGTGTATTCGAGGGTCCAGGAGACAGGTTCTATCTTACAAACTATAAATTACATTTGTATCTACAATAGAGTGCAGTCTCCAAAATGTAAATGCAGTTAGCAAACCTAATTCTCTGAAGGACTGTTTGCATGACTCTCTAACTTTTAATTTGGAAATTATTCGGATTACTCTTTTTTATAGCCAAAAACCTTTTTGAAGTTTGTCTAAGCAACAGCTACACCGCAGTCTTACTCCGTAGGTAAGGTGAGGGTAAATGAGACCAAAATAGGCCATTAACTGTACCTTAACTGTGCAACATTTTGAAATGTTTCTCAAAGCAAAAATACCAGAGGCAATTTTTGCACAAACGCTAGCAATGTGGCAGCTCCAGGTCAATGCCCTATCTAGGTGAATTCCCAGGAACTTGACAGAGTTTGTTTCATCAAGAAGAATGTCATCAATTATTATCAGTGGCTTTAAGCAAGACTCTTGATCTCTTAAAGAAAAATGAATGTAATTTCTTTTCGAATGGTTCGTAGATAAATATTCCCTTTCAAATTGCTGAACAAAGACATTAAGATTAGTGAACGCTTCAATTTCCAGTGCAGGAATGGACTCAGCTTGAAAGCAGAGTGTTGTATCATCCACATATTGAACGATATTTCCACTCAAGACAGAATACCCTCACTCATTAACGTAAACCAGGAAGAGAACTTTGGCCCTGTGGAACTCCACAATGAAGTCTTTTACTATTAGAAAATGAATCACCAATCTGAACACATTGACTTCTGTCGTCCAAGTATGATTTGAGCCACGAGTAAGGAAGGCCGCGAATGCAATATCTTTCAAGTTTTGCTAATAGAAGGTTGTGATTGACACAATCAAAGGCCTTGGACAAGTCTACAAAAACACCAACAGTTTTTTGTCTGTTTTCTAATCCGTCGAACACCAAATTGACCAGTCTGGTGACAGCGTCAATGGTTGGCTTTCTATGTCTAAAACCAACTCAGAATCTTCTCTTTATCAAGAAAATCAAGCAGCTTGGAAAAAATACATTTTCAAAGATTTTGCTTTGAGCTGGTAAAATTGAAATATGGTAGTAGTTGTTCAAGACCGTTGGGTCTTCCTTTTTAAACACCGGAACTAATTTTGTATTTTTTTAATTTGGAAGGAAACAACCCCGTTTCGAACGAAGAGTTTATTATTTTCGTCAACGGGCACAGAATATATTCAGTACACTGTTTCAATAACCACGTTAAAACACCATTGATATCCTTGGATAATTTAGATGGAAGATTTTGAATCACCCAAGCCACTTCCGCTTCACACACAGGAGACAGCATCATGGACCACAAAACCCGCCTCTCTTCAAATCAAATCAAATATTTATTTGCAATGAGATTACAAAAATGTATAGCAAACGTCATCCCTATATAAAAATCTAAAACATACATCCCACATAAAAGCCTCTGTCAAAACATACATCATTTTCTGTTGCACTCATAGTCACTCATACCAAATCCCCACTTCCGACACCGGTTGTCAGTTTTCTGACTATGCGGTCTCCCAGTTGTATGCCATAAACTCGTCCACACTATAAAATGCATGAGACACTAAAGAGCGTTTGAGACGAGTTTTTAACGCCTTGAGCGTTGGGGCATTCTTAATTGAACCCGGCAACTTGTTGACAAAACGAACACCTGCGTGTGAGGGCAAGCGTTCGTGAACTACCGTTCTGTGATTCCCAGTTCGGTAGTTGTTTCTGCCTCCTGTGTCATGTGTATGTATATCCCGGCCACTTGTCATAACGCTTTTGGATATGCTAAATAGGGTCGTCTCCAGTATGTAAAGGCTAGGCAATGTCGACAGTTGCAATTTTTTGAATGTTTCTTTGCAGGTTTCTCTGAACTTTAATTGTGCAACAATGCGAACCGCTTGTTTTTGAAATTTAAATGCTCTTCTAAACTGATTGTTTGTTGGGTAGTGTCCACGTTACAGGATTTTATATTTGGGTTCATCTGGACAACAGTTGAACAAAAGTTATTAAATTCCGTTGCTACTGACTTTGGGTCATCGTAGACCTGCCCATTAATATTTAACTGAATTGGTTTCTTTGAAGAGACTTTTTTTGTGTTATTTATAACACAAAAAAATTTCAAGCAGCTTTGGAAAAGTGTTTAGCACCATCGAGTGTTCGGTTGACATCTAGGGATTTGGCAGCCTTTATAACTTGTTTGTATGTTTTTTGTATCTATTGTAAAATTGTTTAAACAAAGGGTTAGTCGAGTATTTAGCTAAGACTGAGTAAAGTTCAGGCTTATCCCTAGAAACCAAGATACCACGCTCCTAATAACAATTTGTTCCTAATTATTCAAATAAATTTTACCAGCTCATAAGAACGATTTACGCTAGAAAAAGCCATTTATAGGCTATACCATCTTTTGATGAATTTTTAAAGTAATATCATAAAATAATTCTGAAATTAACTAAAACATATTTTTTCAGGGTTGAAACCAAATCAAAGTCAGAGTGACATTTATATAACTGACAATGGCCAATGAAGAGTGTTGTCTATTTGAGCAACTGAGGGAAATGTACAAAAAACACATAAATATTATTAATTAGTTACATAATAATATTTTGATAGACATTTATCTGATGGTATCGATCAATCTTCCAAGAGTGTTTACAATATCTGCGGTACCTTGAAAATTAGTTACATAATAATACTGTGATAGAAATTTCTCTATTTTATAAAATACACAATGTATGCGACTCACGTTAAATAAGGTGAACATTTAAAACTATTTAAGTTATCAAGAATTTCTAATGATAGAGAGACAGGCATATGATTTGATAAAACGGTAACTAATTATAGGTTTACGTAATAAATATGAAGGTCAAGAGAATGTTTCATAATACACGCCAGGGGACGCAGGGACGAGCCTGCCTGGTAAACACACGGGTCACGTCACTCCGTAGTTTTATTTGATTTTAAATTGGTTTTAGAGAATAATTAAGTGTGAAAACTTATCAGTGGGTGCATTTTATATCAGTTAACACGTATCATACTGAAATTGGACAAAGTGTTTCCGCTGTAAACTAACCTAGCTCTACAAGCTAACAAGGTTTGACTTGACTTCAGCAAGGCTGCTTTGAATACGGAGCGTCGCAACTATTGACTGACTGGCTTCCTCCACATCCTTATCTTGAGTGGTGACTGAAACGATAACTTGCAATCTTCAAACATCTAACTTCTCAGGCTCAAATACAGCTACTGATTGTACTTCTTTGCCACTCAATGTATTGAAAAATGTATTTATTTTATTAATTTTAATTATTTTAACTAACTGACCTTATTCTTCTCGTTATTCTTCTGGTAAAAAACCATAATTAAGATGTACTTTATTTTGGAAGAAGTAAAGAATGAAAAGGACATAATACTATATGACAGACACAAATATCGAGAGAGTTATCCTCTAACATCTGGAGACGTCGTCTGGCGATAAATTGTAAGAAGCTGCAAGGCTTCCATTAAGACAAATGGTAATAAAAACGCTATTTATTCCTACAACAACAAACATAGTGAGCCTCATCCTGTGACAATTTGGGATATAACACCAACTCATCCAAGGCACAGCGGGTTTCTTTCGACTCCTTCGACCGACTCCAAGATTAAAACCTCACCTCCTCCAGCACCAGTGAGTATGAACTTGATAATGACCTCGTTAATGTCCAAGAACAACGGGTCGAGCTTGACACCTCAACAGTGCTCTCATATCAAGACGTGTCATCGGACCTCCTCGCCGAAAACATGTCTATCGGGGAAGAAATGAATAGGGTTCGTGCTTGAAAGGCAGGTTGTTCTGAATCAATCGATCGAATCTGATCAAAGACTCCTCCAGTTTACCGACAAAGACTCCTCCAGTTACAGTGGCTGACTCTTGTGACAATAACTTAGCCAACGTCGAAAAACTGAGCAAAGTAGTCAAGGAATTTGAGAAGGCACAGGAGAAAATACGAACTCTGGAAGGAATTATTTCAACACATAAGGGGTTTTGTCATAGGTGTGAGGTGCAGGTGAAAGAAACTAAGCACATGATTAATTGCATTACTTGTTCAAAGAGGCAAATTTAGACCCTGACACAATCCAGAAATAAATTTACAGCAGGACCAGCCTCTACACCCCAACATCAATATCTAAATTATAGATACAACAACTTAACAGCGTCCAATACCCCGGATATTGACGATAATGACACAAACTTTGTAACCATAACACACAAGAAGAAAAAAAGACAAACGAAGAAAAAGAAGATCCAAAAGTTAAAGGCTGACAAGAATAAAAACATAATGACAGAAAGTAACTTTGAGTGAAAAATTCAACTTATTTGTTAAGAATTACAAACAGATGTCCTTTTTATTACCGAAAATGGTTTTAACATGTCAAACATTGGTCTACGTTACTTACCAAATTTAAAATTATCACATTCATTTTCTCGACAACTCTCTAAAGGAGGTGGAGTTGCCATTTTTGCAAGGTCAAATCTGATGTGCAAGTCATTGCAAATTGACTTAGCCACAGAAAAGCACTTTGAAGTGGCAGGTGTTAAACTCGACACAAACAAATCGAAATTTTTCATAATTGGAATTTATAGGTCCCTAGGAGGAAACGAAGATGTGTTTCTCTCAATATTTGAATCACTACTGATCGACTTAATAAAAAAAACACCACAATTTCATGGTATTGGGTGACTTCAGCATAAATTCTCTCAACACTAAAAACCGTTCCACAAAAACGTTTTATCAATTTACTTAGGTTCTTTGGTCTAACGTTATCAATCTCCTTGCCAACGATAGTAACGACCTCGACACAAACAACAATTGATAATGTAATTACCAACAATCCAGATGTTTCCGCATCTATGGTCAACGCAGCCTTATCTGACCATTGTGGTCAAGAGGCCATCATTAGTGACACAGCATTTAAAATGGAGCCTAAAATTACAAAACAGAGAGACACAAGCCCAGCTAACATAATAGATTTAATTGCTTTTCTTACAAAAGAGGAGTGGTTGTTCTTAAATTCCAATTTGTCTTTGGAAGATGAGTTCAATATGATTAATAATTGCTTGTCTTTTCATATTGACAGCTGATGTCCTATTAAAACAATTAAAATCGTCCATAAAAGGCTAAAAAATGGACCACAAAATGGATCCTGGTCTCAAGGGATCTGCTAAAGGTTTTACCAGAAATTTACAAAACAATGAGCAAGAAATGTTTCAAATTATTTTTTAGGCAGTATAAAAATATTTACAGAAAAATAATGTAATTCAACAATTTGGATTTAGAAAGGGCAAGTCAGCTATAGACCATCGATGTATACTACTTTAACTGGATCACTCATTGAGCGGGCGAAATTGTTTTTAATTATTAAATGTATTCATAAGCTCATTTATTTCAATTTAATGTAATGACATTTGTTATGCAATTATTTTGTCAACAACAATAAAGATATTTGATTTGATTTGAAACGTAGCGGAGAATGGTCTCAGAGGTAAGGGTTCCAGTAAATGTTCCCCCACCGCTGTCCTGTGGACACAGACACCGTGCGGCACTGTTTTGCATGGCATTTCTGACATAATCCCTTCCTTTTCATCATAGTTTTATGAATACAGTAAATTGATTGGTAACTTACGAGTCCTCGAAATAATTAAAGAATATGCCTTCGTATCGTGTGGTTATGGTGGGATAAGGAACCATTTTGATTAATGCATAGTTAAACCGACGCGTTATTAAAACCATTTACAGTACACCTCAGTTGATTTTATTGAGATAATTGATAATTAACAATTTTAAAATAGAATAAACAGAAATATTAAGTGGTCTGGCGGGTTTATTTTTGTAGATACGATTGTAACATAAGGTTAATTTATTTTTAATGTTTTAATTAGTAGGTCTTAGAGCTTTTTTATCTGTAGATGTGTGAGTTTGATTTTATGTTTTGTATCGATATTTATTTGTAAGGTGTTATTCATATGACAAAACATTTGAAATTTAAACTAAAGTTTCTTTTATATTTGGGCAACAATTTCACATGAACTGACTATCATACAATTATTTAATGATATTCACTACCGTACTATTTCGTATATAAATAATGTTTTGATTACCAACACATTTTCATTAATCTACTTTGACTTTAGCCTGCAGATTCAAATGATAAAATATTTAAGTAATAATTCAACAAGCGAGAAACGATTGCACAATTACTCTTAAATGTGTTAATACTATCATTCTTCTACATACAAAATAACTAGTTTCTTTAGTAACATTTTAGTTATTAAATTAACTAACTAAACAATTATTATCTGAACGAGTAATACATGCCTATCACATATTATTATTTTATGTTATAAATTAAGATTCACCTACCACCAACACTACAGAGTTCTTAATGAAACTATAACAGCTGTTTAGGTTTATGATGTTTATGGGGTTGTAAGCATTGATTCTTTCTAGTGATCAATTGAAATGTCTCATTGATTTAAATGTTTATCCTATAGCATTTAAATCAATGCTATTTTTAAATTAAAATAATATAAAATGTACTTTAACGAAATTTTTATATTACTGTTTAAATTTTTATCCTATAGCAAAGCTCGAGGAAATAAATAGTTGTGTATAAACTTAAAGTGCAGCTGAATTGTATTAATTTTGTATTAAAATTGTTACATTGAAAAGCACACCTTTTCATTATTTAGTTAATAATATGATATTTTTTTGTGAGTTGCCAGAAACTCCTAGAGTTGATAGCATATCCAAAAAGTTAAACCATTTATCCAAAAATTTGTGTTTATAATCACACTAGTTTTTCAATTTTTCCAATAGCTTATTAGTGAACAAATATATATTGAAATTATTCCGTTGTGTTATTAAAAATTGTATTAAAGAGATCGGTTTTCCAGATTTCCACAATATCTGGTACTATTGTGGACAAATGCTAGAAACAAGGAAGATAATTAAGCTATCAGACTTTACTGTTAATTGCAGTACAAGTAATATATTTACAATTTACTTAAATTAACTTAAATGTACAAATTAAATATATATCACAAGACTAACGAATTTTATTTTATGTAACAGTTAAGAAAGCTTTATGTTATGACAGTCAATAACATAATATACTGCAGGGTTTGTTATAAAACTCCTTCTTTGGGCCCCTATAATTAATTGTTTCAGGATCATAAAAATGTCCTGAGATGTTTCTTAAACTATGCACTTAATATTGACTTAGCTACATTGGCAATTAGCAAAACATTTCAACTGTATTGTTAAAATATTTCCAGCGTTGCATTGAAGACAAGTCAGTTGGCCAGCGCTTGGCACTAGTACTGTGGTGGGGGTAGAGTGGTGAGTCGGTTCACATCCACAGAACGGAGTGCGCGATCCAGTTAGAGTAGTATACATCGATGCTATAGACGCAGTGGTGCGTCTGATTCATATGGTTGTGGGGGGTATAGAATGTCGTGAATCCAGCCTTAGTGTCTTTTTAGACTTATCAAAAGCTTTTGACTGTGTTGATCATAAGGTACTGCTAACTAGATTGGAATCCCATGGTATCCGAGGCGTTTCCCTTTACTGGCTTGGTTCATACATCAGCCAAAGAACTCAATTAGTTCAACTCTCAAATCATTCTTCTAAATTAATCAACTTGAGCTATGGTGTCTCTCAGGGATCAATTCTCAGCCCAATCCTGTTCTTAGTTTATTTCAATGACATTTGGGCATCACTGCAACAGGGGAAAATCGTACTGTATGCAGATAATACAACCCTGTATTTTTGAGACAACGCACCAAAACATGTGAAGCAACAAGAATTTGTAGAGTTGAATAAATGCATTCAACATTTCAAAAGCCTCAATCTAAAAGCATACACTTCTAAATCAAACTATTAAAATGTTTCCTTCCGTCCCTGTGGCTTAGAATGGAGCCTCAGTGTGATGTTGGAGATAACATGCTAAAAGAATTACACACGTTGAAAGTCCTTACGAATACACCTAGATCTAGGGTTGACATAGAATGTCCATACTGACACAGTGTGTGCTAAATTAATATCAGGCATATTCATTTAGAGGACTTTAATAGATACTGCCCTATTCAGGTCCTGATGATGGCGTATTATGGCTTGATATATTTTTTTTAATTCTTTTATTTATTTATTCTTTATAAACTTCACTCGCCAGTTGACATGGGCCTACAGGCCTGTGCGTCAACTTTATTCGACGAGTGAAACACTGACCGTTGACTCAGTGGGGATTCGAACCTTGGAAATTGTCCTCCGCAGTACGAAGCCTTAGCCACTGAGCATCCTCACTTAGCTTATGGCGTAGTGTTGTGGGGATCTTGTGTGAACAGGAAACTCTGAAATTCTTCAGATTGTTTAGATTACCGAAAAAGGCAATACGAATAATCAGAGACTCGAAAAATCAGAGACTTTAAATTTCAGAGACTCTTGCAGGATTTGGAATTATTAAAATCATTTTTTTTAATTTTTTTGAAATTTTTTAATTTGGAAATATTAACGTTCCCGTACCTCTAAATTCTTGAAACAACAACTTTTATCATCCCTAAATGTACCTTGACTCAGGGGCGAGATATTCATGAATATAACACTAGAGGCAGGGACAACTACAGTACTAGGAAACACAGAACAGTAACGTTTGAGCATATGAAGGTGTTCATCTCTACAACAGACTGCCCAATTCAATGAAAATTATTAAAACTCTTAATGCTTTCAAAACTCATCTTAAAGGCTTTTTAGCCTACCATGCATTTTATGATGTGGACGAGTTTTTGGCGAACAACTGGGAAACCGTATAGTTGGTAAGCTGACACCGTTGCTGGAATTGGTATTAATTAGAAGAATGATATTTCCTACATTTTTATGTATGATTGAATTTTTATATACAGTGAATGTTGACAACATTTTTATTATTTGTAAAGTACTCTGACTTATGCAATGCATTTATATGTACGCTGCAATAAAAACTGATTGTATTTATTTTAATATACACATTTGAAAGCATTGTAATTCAAAACGTTTAGGAAAATATGATAAGAAATCTACTAAGGCTGAATAACCACTTTTTTTATTAGTTCTTACCTGGCAATAAGTCCCGAAAACCAACGAAGTGCTCCCATCCAAAAATGCTGATGAAGAAAAGTAGAGCAGGTATAATCCAAGTGATAGTGACCATCCAAATCACGCGGTTTTTGGTTCGCCAACTCCGGTACTTGGCAGCAATCTTCACAGAGCAGAACCTGTGAACAGACAACGTGGGACTTATAAGATCTAATCTCCAATACCATCCAAATGAGGTAATTCTTGGTTCACCAACTCCGGTACTTGGCTGCGATCTTCACAGAACAGAACCTGTGAAAAGACAACACGGGACTACTGATCTCTGAGCACCACTACCATCCAAATCACGTCGTTCTTGTTTCGCCAACTCCAGTACTGGCCTGCTATCTTCACAGGACAGAACCAGTGAACATACAACACAGGAGTACAATGTGGGACAAATAAGATCTGATCCCCAGTACCATCCAAATGAGGTAATTCTTGTTTCACCAACTCCGGTACTTGGATGCGTTCTTTACAAATCAGAACCTGTGAACAGACAATACGAGACTACTAATCTCAGAGCACCACTACCATCCAAATCATGCGGTTTTGGTTTCACCAACTCCGGTATTTGGCTGCTATCTTCAAATAACAGAACAAAACAGCATACAACGTGGGAGTACTAAGATCTTAGCACCACTATCATACAAATGTCACGGTTCTTTTTTCTCCGAAAAAACCACGCATGTGCGAGTGATAATTAATCTTTCTGCCAAGTGCTACCCGCCACAATCTCCCCTCCCCCCTTTAATTTTTTTCCTTTTTGTTTTATTATTATTATTATTATTTTACCCTTTATTAGGGATGGCGTGTAAGAAAGGTGTAGGGTTCATCAGCTTAGGAGTGATTCAAATCCTAGGTATGCAGCATGTGCGAGCCGATAGCTCACAGCTCCTTGAGCAGGGAGGTCGTTGGCTCTAAGGCTGAGTAGGTGGTTTATAGTTAAAGTGGATTATGTGAGTATGTTTTTTCTATCTTTTACATGTTAGTTGGTAGAGGCAGTGGTTGGTGTTTTGAAATTTTTTTTGTGTTGTTTCCTGGGTGGTATGATGTGTCGGTTCGCGCGGCTAAACAATTACTATGACTATTATCTACTAAGGTGAAAATAAAATAGAAAAGGTAAAGACTTGAACTTAAAAATAAACTTAAACTACTTGAACTAAAAATAAATCTGAATTTTGCGGGAGTGTGTCAGCGAATTAGTGGGTATAGTCTGATGGACCTGGCTAGTACCACATCCTCTACCTGCTCGGAACCCTTATGAATAGCTATACAGCTCCTTAGTCGGTTAGAATTTAATTAGAATGAGTAGTTGCCGTATGAAATGGGCTAGCCATAAAAATGGTCAAGGAAATATCCCTGCTGCGATAGATGCAGCTGCCCCTTGTGCGGCAATCCATGCCTCAAGAAGGTTGAATGCGCCAAAACCCGACATAATTGGAGGTCAATTTGTAGGTCCGATGGCCATGTTTGCCAAAATAGAAAGTTGGTATAGACCAATGGTGGTCGGACAGCTGATCGATTGGCCCTCCTTAGTCCAGGGCTCAGCCGATGGACAATAAGATAGATAAGGGCGGGTTGTTGGTAGTTCACTGGTTACTGTTGACTTAAATGTGGCTGACACATGCCTTTATTGGACGCAAAATTCCCCCCACGACTAACTTAAACGGTAAATTAATTCTAATTGAATTTGTTTGTAATAATTTTAAAATTTTGATGAGACTGATTAATATTTTAACATCGTTAACTTGACTATGGTTACATAAAGAATGGTGGATTGCAGTAAAATATTAATGTAATATATGTTGATAAATAACATAAAGTGATGATTAAATGTAATAAAGTTTTTCTTAATTACAATAATTTAACTAGGTAAACCTTATTTTCATGTTTGACACACGTTACACTTCCCTTTAATCTTTGCTTATAATTTGTATTTATATGTAAATCTTTGAGAAAAAAACACTGCTCTGTCTGTTTTTAAGTTGGTTGTTTGTGAACGCGGTAAAAAAAACTCTCGTTTGAAGTAGTTCGTATTACGTCAGTTTATGTGTGAGGTTTGTGATGGACGAGCTTGTGGCGTCATACCCATTGAGTGATTACTGATTGCTCCTCATGATTAGGGCCCTTTGGTGTCGCCACCTTCTCGCTTAGTTCTCAGGCGGATAGGGTATCACGCCTGGTATTTTTATGAATACCTAAGGTGATCCAAATAAATGAAACGTCTTTTAGCTGTTTATTTTAAGTGGAGGGGTGGATTTAAAGGTTATTAATTTCAATTAAAAATTTGGTAGTGATAAAAGTAAAATAATTGATTATGTCTTGATTCAAGTTCCTCCTGTCGTATATTATTGTAATGTCCGTCTGTCAGTTATCTTGTGTCTCACAGCCAACCCTAAATAGAAATGGAATGCGATAAGCTTGTCCCTTGGTAGACCTTTTCCGCTCTATCGCTTCTAGGAATTATAAATTGAATTGGAGGCAGCGTATTTTTGTGTTGACTGCGCTCCTAAATATTACACTTGAATTCTAATCTTACAACTATAACTAAACTATATACCAACACCCTGAATATATATATATATTTGATAATATATATCTGATAATAGAAAGAATTACTCAAAATATTACATTGTCAATTATGATCTATTTACCTTGGTTCCGGTCACTGTCCCCTATATATTGTTTCATTTCTCTTGCCTTATCTATTCAATATTATTCATTTTATTTTCCTAATTGTTCCGTATCCCTAGCCCATTGTTGGTATCCTTAAGCACTAATAGAGGATAGAATAGGATAGAGATAGTTATGTGTAAGTGTGGAAATGGGATGTTTTGTGTTATTGTGTGAGTGAGTGTGTGTGTTCGTGAATGTGTTGGCGAGTCGCTGTGGCTATCCTGAGGCGACACGACTCACCTCACGATGGCTTAGGGTACAAACACACAGACGGCGTGGTGGAGCAATCTCAAGTTAAGTTATGAGACGCGACACACTGTGAGCGTCTACTTGCCTAGAGTGGCGGAGCGGGGCGTGGCGTCTCAATTTGGAACAAACTGGTTTGTTTTTTCGGAGCGTCTACAGGCGTAGCGTCACAGTGCGAGTGCCAGTCTGGTGCCAATCAGCCACTGTCTGTTGCTGAACTCGCACGGTCAGTCTGTTTGAACTAGTGCCTAGTGCATCATGGACATAGAACTATTGATAGCAAAGGTTTACGAACGTAAACCCATATGGCAGTACCGTCACAAGGGGACTGTTTTACCAGGTCCAGTGTTCACAAAGTCAAGTATTGGATTTTCCCTATACTGCGTATATTCTATAAAATGGCATTTCAGAAAGTCAAGTGTTCACCAGGTCCAGTAACTAGGAGATAAAACGCTGTTTCACAATGTCAAGTTCTCACAAAGTCAAGTGCTGCAAAGACGCCTATTTCACCAGGTCCAGTGCCCATTTCATAAAGTCAAGTGGTACAGTCCGCGCCAGAAGTAGCCCGCCCTTCGTGGCTCACATCGCACCATCCTGCTTTTGCATCATGTTCCTTTCAATGGATCAAATCGTTTAGTTGAAGCCTATAACGAATAATTTTATAGTCATTTAACAATTTAGTAATTTTAATAGAGCTGTTGGATTATTTTTGGATGAAAATACAACTAAATGTTTATAAGCTCTTATTAGTTTCCCTATTTATCAAATTTATTTTACTTGCCCAATTTTGTATGGTTGCAGGATTAATAAATAATATGTTATCACGTACTATTTATATTTAAATATTTTGAGTTTATCAACAAACAAGAAACTAGTTTAAACATCAGAATCACGAAACAATACCAGACAATAACACTATTACTCTTGAATTAGCTTGAAATTTGATAAATCGATTATTGGTGTGCAGAAAACATTAATATTATATTAAATTGACAAAGCTATTATATTAATACGATATAGATCAGTTTTTTTATTGAATGTTTTTTAACAAACTAGTGATTGACTATTTTATATGGCCGTAATCATCTTTGAAAATTACACCCATAATTTTGGGTTTTCGTATTTGGTTAATTTTACTTTTTTTTTGTTAATTGTTTATGGTTGATATTTTCAACGTAACTATATCTTAATCTTTATAGCTATAAAAGTGGATAAGTTGTAGTCAATTACCTTTTTAAAAAATTAAAAATTACTGTAAATTAGATACATACACATACAGAGGTATCTACCCGCCCACCCATACATGTATGAAGTATTGGCTCACCCGCCCTCCCAAACATGTACAGAAGTATTGAGCCAACCACCCACCCATACATGGAGAGAAATTTTGAGCCAACTACCCACCCATACGTGGACAGAGGGATTGACCCCCCATACATATACAGATCCAACCATCCATACATGTACATAAAAGGGCCGCCATCTTATTTATGAGTGAAAAAAGTAAACTTTTGTGAATTTTTCTGGAGGTTTCAGATCGAGAGCTTCAATTTAAGAATAACTTACACTTTGTGGGGGTAGGATGCCGGTAAATGCCTCAACATTTAGTGTTAGTGAGTGAGTGTTGGGGCTCATTACACTAAAATACCCGTGGGGGATACGAGTCCTCTATCGGGCGCGTCCCATGGGAATTGGGCAATGCCCTTCAGTTTTGCCTTCAGCTTACATGAGGGTAGTGGGGAATTAAATACTCACCGTGAAAAAAAACTGGTTAAATGAAAAACATTAAAAAAATCTAGGAGGAAAATCATGGTATAGTACAGAATCAGGAAGTGATCTTAGTAAGATATGGTAAAACTTTCTATAAAAAGAGTAAATTCCATCCAAAAGTAAGAAAAAAATCAAAGATACATACAAATTTAAGAAAAAAAGTCAATTTAGATAAAAATGTGTTGAAAAATTTTTCAAATCAAGAAAGAACTACCAACATAGTACTCTCCAAACCCCTTAAAATTTAGTTAAAATGTCAATAAATAGGGTTATTTGTGTAAAAAATTTTATAATTCCCTAAAAGCATTAAAATTCAGTGTCATAACAATGATATTTGTTTTAAACATTAAAAAAACCTTTAAAATTATTTAATAGACTCTTTATAAACTTAGTTTGTGCTCAAAACAACACACAAAAGACCAAACACAAACTCTACATATAAGACTCTTGGTTGGCCACCCACCTACTCAACATACAACTACTCTGATAGATCATCCAATTAACCATTACATAAAACCTTTGATAGACCACCAAGACACATGAACAACCTACCTACCTACCTACGTAACATCCAACACTCTTGACTTACCACCCACCTACTCAACACACAGATAGACTATGTAACTAACCATTACATAAAACCTTAGATTGACACCCACCATTCATGGAAGACCTACCTACCAAATATACAACTTGATTAACCACCTACCTACCCATCACACATTTCTCTTGATAGACCAATCACCCTCCCATAAAAAGACTTTTGTCAGACTATTTACTTAACATACAAGACTTACCACCTAATAGACAATCTACATAAGGCTTTAGTTATCATTCCACCTATCCAACACACATGTACAAGACACCTACCAAGCTCCGTAACCCTACCTATCCATTAGTAAGACTCATGATTTACCCAACACACAATTATCTTTACAGACCAACTACCCTCTCAACACATAAGACTATTAGCAGACTCTACCTACTTAACATACAAGACTTACCCAGCACCTACTCAACACACAAAAGACCAACCACACAATCTACATATAAGACTCTTGGTCGGTCGCCCACCTACTCAACATACAAAACCTCTGATACACCATTCCCTTGAACATTACATAAAATCTGTGATATTCCACCCAATCACAAAACACACATGACTCTTAATAGACCAATCCACCTACCTCTGCACACACAATTCTTTAGGACACACCCTACACCTACCATCCTACAGACAAAACTCCTAGAGAACTACCTATCCACCTTAAAAACACTATTTCTTCATATAATCATGTTTTTAAATAATATTATTACACTGTAAGATAGGTTTAATATAGCTAAATACCTAGAGTGTTACCTAAAATTCTGCTTTCTCTAGAAATATGAGAGCCGTTGGTGGAAAACATCCAAACTAAACATAGAAAATAAGAATCAGCTAGTAGTTTGCAAACCTAAATTTTTCTGTGTTCATTTTTTAACCTAACTTTTTCTATGCTCATTGTTTTTAAACCTAACTTTTTCTATGTTCATTGTTTTTAACTCAACTTTTTCTCATATTATTTTAGTTGTATAGCAGAATTTCTATGAAACTACTAGCTAATTCTTATTTTCTATGTTTAGTTTGGATGTTTTCTACCAACGGCTCTCATATTTCTAGAGAAAACTGAATTTTAGGTAACACTTTAGGTCTTTAGCTATATTAAACCTATCTTACAGTGTAATAATGTTATTTTAAAACATGATTATATTAAGAAATAGTGTTTTTATGGTGGATGGGTAGTTATCTAGGAGTTTTGTCTGTAGGATAGTAGGTGTAGGGTGTGTCCTAAAGAATTGTGTGTGCAGAGGTAGGTGGATTGGTCTATTAAGAGTCATGTGTGTTTGGTCATTGGGTGGAATATCACAGGTTTTATGTAATGTTCAAGGGAATGGTGTATCAGAGGGTTTGTATGTTGAGTAGGTGGGCGACCAAACAAGAGTCTTATATGTAGAGTTTGTGTTTGGTCTTTTGTGTGTTGTTTTGAGCACAAACTATGTTTTTAAAGAGTCTATTAGATAATTTTAAAGGTTTTTTAATGTTTAGAACAAATATCATTGTTATGATACTGAATTTTAATGCTTTTAGGGAATTATAACATATTTTTTACACAAATAACCCTATTTATTGACATTTTAACTAAATTTTAAGGGGTTTGGAGAGTAATATGTTGGTAGTTCTTCCTTGATTTGAAAAATTTTTCAACACATTTTTATCTAAAATGACTTTTTTTCTGAAATTTGTATGTATCTTTGATTTTTTTTTTACTTTTGGATGGAATTTACTCTTTTTATAGAAAGTTTTACCATATCTTACTAAGATCACTTCCTGATTCTGTATTATACCATGATTTTTATTGCAGATTTTATTAATGTTTTTGATTTAACCAGTTATTTTTCACGGTGAGTATTTAATTCCTCACTACCCTCAAGTAAGCTGAAGGCAAAACTGAAGGGCATTGCCCAATTCTGATGGGACGCGCCCGATAGAGGACTGGTATCCCCTACGGGTATTTTAGTGTAATGATCCCCAACCTCGCTCATTACGGTGGTAGCCAACCAACAAAATGCTACCTCCCAGTATTATTTAGTTATTGTTTTTTTATAATTTTTTGTGTTTATTTTTTATATTTTTTGGGTCCCTCTGTAAGTAAATACATCACTTTACTTAGAGAAGCCTTTAAATGTGACGTACAGACACAAAGGGGTTTTTATTTATAAATTTGTTTTTATTATTTTTTGATTCTGTTTTTTACAGTAGGTTTTTGTGTTTTTTCTTTTTTTGTAGGTTACTCTCCCTCACACACGGGACCTACAGATACTGTCCAGCTATAGAGTGTAACATTTAATCATACACGTACCTTACGAGGGCCCGGACTACGACTCAAGGTCTTTCGGGGATTAGCCCAGCCCCAAGCTGCAGGACCACCTCAGGTCTTACGCGTTTTACAGCTGCCTTAGAGAACAGTCGGGCGATTTTTTATTAAAATTGGGCTGCCCTCACCTTGATGGTACGGTATTCTATAGAAATTCACATAGAGCTGGAGATATCCGTTAATAAATTGTAGTTATGTAAACTCACAAAAGTGTCCATATTATAACAGAATTTACTTTACAGATTGTTTTTTAAAGGTTGACGGTAAAAGAGTTTACTTAAAACTAACTTAACATTACTTACCTGGCGTAGGAGTTACCGCAATTAATAAGAAGGTCCGTCCAGTACGAGGTTTTTACATTGCACTACGGTCGGGTTGAGCCCATCCAATGCCGTAAATTGGGTTTCTACGGACATGTTAGTAACCTGTAACAGTGTGGTACTGCTCAAAGTATTACTCGCAGACTTTGCATGTACATTGAAACTGCTAAAGGACCCGGTTATTTACAAAGTAAAATCTAACTAAACGGATAAGTTATGTACAAATCTTCATATATACAAAGAAACTGTCCAATATTAAATTTTCAATATGATACTGTGTTAAATATTTTAGAAAGGTTTAACAAAGTTCCAATGTAGTGGGATCGACGCCATTAGTGCGATAAGGATGGATGTGGTGGGGGGAGGGAGTGGTCGTCAGTCAGAGGTTAACGGTTCTGGAAAGACGTTCTGACAGTATGCAATTTTAGTTGTTCTTTTATTAATTTTTATGTTTGAAGTGTATAGATTATTGTTTTTCTGTTTCAAAGTTTATGTTTGAGTTATGGGTGAGTTTTAGTTTTTTATTAATGAAATCATGATCGTGTTCTAAAGCTCGTTTTTTACTAATTAAATGGTGTCCGTATGCTAGTGTATCAATTCCATTATCCAAGATGTATCTTTTATCGTCAAAAGGGGAAAGTGATAATTTTGAAATATTTTGTGTGTAAATTTTAGGTTTTTCACTACGGATGTTTAAAGCGGATGTAGTTTTTAACGAATGATTTAAAAGACAATCTTTGTACATTTCATGTTTTAATTGTCTTTATATCGCGACTCGGGGGACGCCTTTGGCTACCTTCTTTTCCTCTAGATCATGATTTAAAACAGAGTAGCATTTCGCTCTCAAGCCAATTATTTCTTTAGCAAGTTTTGAATTTAGTTCGTCTTTAAATTTTCCTAACACTTCTTTGTTTTCTACACTATAACATGAGTGGCTAGGTGGATAGTCAGACGTATCGAAAAGGTGTAATTCATTTTTCATATCTGCGTAAACGTCGGGAGTATATACGTTGTAGAATAGTGAGTCTGTGTCAGTCATACAAAGTTTTATGTTTTTCCCTTACTTTGCAATTGCCCAGTTGTAGTGAAAGTTGTACATTATTAATTTTGAAATTTACAATACTGTAAATCCAACATAAATGGGTCTGTTTAGGAAAATCTTTTGTTTTTTCAAGGCCAATCTCGCAATATCTTTATTGTAAGCAAAACATGTTTTAAGTCTGGGACTAGCTGTCCATTTAACCAATTGTTTTTCGTTATTTACTAGTTTAAAATCAATACGCGACCTAACATTTTCCAAGGATTTCCCGTACGTAGCGTTGTTCATTAACTTAAAAAAATCAGACTGTTTAAAACTTAGAGCTCTGTGAATTTTGGTCAGTACAAGTCCAAGTTGTAAGTAAAGTTTTCGAGTCTTGTAGTGTACAACGTATTTTGTTTCGTCACAAAGTGTAGTTAGTAGTTTTTCAGTCTTGGGTGGTTTGTAGTCGAGTTCATGAAGCAAGTCTTTACAGTAGGGGGAAAGCATGTCGTCTGTCACTACTTTTCGTTCGGGGGCCAGTGGAAAGTCAGAATGTAAGTCGTGTAAATGGTCTGGGTAGTGTAAGTCAACTTCTAAAATGTAACCTATGTCAGAGTCGTCAGGTACTTTTGTAAAGTCAATGTCTTGTGGGTCGATCCAGTTAAATCCAGACTCTGGGAGTCTATCAGACATACTAGTCCCGTAAAAATTGTTACAGTCTAGGTAAAGTTAGTAATTGGTCGGTTTTTTGTGGTCAAAGTTGGGTAAGTAAGGGTTGTTGGCCTGGGCGTGCCGGTTGGGTATCATGGAGACACCGCCCGGATCCCAGACTCGACAAAGAGGTGTTGGTCTATGTCAGTAAGTAATTCAAGACGTATGTCTGTAATTTTTAACATGGAATTCCATGCAAGTCCGGGGGCAGAGTAGACGTTACAGGGGTCAATACCGTAGTAAGTCATACTAGTCGCCCTAAAGTTTTCAAAGACGTCGGCAAGTAATAGTACGTCTGTAAGTAGGTAAAGGTCGTGATACTGTTTCATAGTAGTAAGTTCAAAAGTATCCCAAACAAGTTGCGCATGTGTGTAGTCTTCATCAGATATAGGTGTTTTGGTCAGGTCATTGTAGAACGCCTCCTTGGGAGGAAGTTCGGTATCGTTAAATTTTGATTCGTCTGTCATGTACGTATAGGGAAAGACACCTTTGCGTAGAAGTAAGTCTGTGTTGGTCATACACTGCCCTAAAATTTTGAATTTTGATGCCCCGTCAGAAACTAAGTTGGACACGAGTGTGTCCAAAGAAGCGTTAAGGAATTGGAGTGAGTCCAAAAATCGTAAAGATTCAAGGGTGATTGAAATGTACCGCTCACTGGTTGTAGCGATACATGACAGTTTTTCTTTTTTGAATTTACCTAACCCTTGGATCAAGTGGTGGCAGTCATAACCTCTGAGGTTATGGAAAAAGACTGGAATGTGATCGGGAACTTTATAATTTAGATTGCAAGAATTGTGGGCAGGTCCCAAGAACTGTCCCGTTAAATGATTATGGTTGGCCACTTTGTCTCCGTCTAAAGGTTTTTGACAAAGGTGACAGGTGGTAGCATTTTGGAAAACAATTTTGTCTTGCGGAGACATTTTAATCGGAATGTTTTTATGAATAATTGGTAAGAGCTCTTTAGACTCCTCAATCAAAGAATTTAGAAAAGTATCAACAACATCGGGGCCACTATAGACTTTAGGTTGTTTTACTGGTTTGCCATTACTGTCAATAATTACGTAACAAAAACCAGAGGGGACGTGATGGGCAGTGTTGGTCGTGTGTGACGTAGATGGGTCGTTAATTGTAGTAGGGATAGGTACGACAAAGGACTCAAAATCACAGTAAATGGTGAATGGAACTTTATGAGTAAGTGTGTAGTTTGTGAAGTACATGTATTTTTCGTCATCAGTAGGAAGTCTGGTCTTTTGTGCACCGTGTGGTGAACACAAAGGTAAGTGGTTAGTAAGTCGTAGTTGGGAGGAAACTCTGTGTAGGCAGTAGTCACAGTAGTATGAAGCTTGGTTGACTTTTGTCAAGTGAGCTAAAAGTCGGGACATGTTAGTGATCAGACAGTAGTGGGAGGTGGTGTCAGTAGTCAGTAGTAATAGGTTTACATGTTAAGCTCTAAATTTTACTTTAACCCTTAAGACTCCTAAGTCCAATAATGTAAATTGTACTTCCACTCCTCAGTCCAGTATTACAGACCATTGCCATTTTCCTCTTCCACTACAAATTAATTGGTGTTGGAATGCGCCTTGCACTCCTCTGTCCTGTTATACTGGCCAATGCCAAAATGCTCGAACGCTCCTCAGTCCAGTATTATAGGCCATTGACAATCAATTATATTTCATGTTGTTTCTTTATTTGTATTAAATTTACAAGCTTCCTTAACATTTTATGTGATTAAATAATAAAATATTATTAGTTTTTTATATTTATTGAATTTCTAATGCCCATTTGTTATCTGCACCAGCCATTGTAATTAAAAATTTAACACTTGCTTTGACAATGGGATATTGTATTGACTGATATCATGTTTTTTTCAGTACAAATTAAACTAGAGTTTTGGATTGTTTATTTATTGTTGTTACTCTTCTCTTGTCAGTTCTTGTCAGCCCTGATAATGGTGAGACAGGCTCAGTCTAACTTATTTTCTGTGACGTTCACCAGTGCTAAAACTTATCTCTTTTTTTAGCTTAGTATTTTCATGTGTTTTTTACAATAAATTAGTATGGAGGGTGAAACATTAAAGTCAGAATGTTTTAAACGATATCACAGTATGAAAAATTATAAGAAGTAATGACCTCGTTAAGTTTCATGAAAAGAATTATTTTTAAATTAATAATAATTATTTTAATATTATGATTGTTCTTTTCACATTTTTCTAGTATTTTAGGTTTTTAATAATTATTTTATACTGTACTTGCTCCTGAAACACTTATTTTACAGCTAAATATCTATTATTGTATATATTATTTTAACGTGGATAAATTACAAGTTTTACTTGTAAAATATTATTGACATTGTTTTTCTATAAATATTATTAATAGAAAACAGAAATTTAATATCTTGTTTAGTTTTAGGTAATAAAATTTGGATTTTACCATTATAAATAAATGTTTTTCTTACTCCCCCACAAACATTTTAATATAATTGACTTTAACGCCATGTAAAATAGACTAAATTAGTAATTTGATAACATAAATTTTAATTGTTAAATATCCATGCAGTATTTAAAATGTGTCCCTTTAAAACTGACCTTTAAAGTAGATTATGCAACTACTTCTATAAACACATCAGAGTGCTAGTGCTAGTCATCACCAACAGGACAAGGATCTGTAGGGGAAAATGTCTGTGGCCTGAAACGACTGAGGAGTGGAAAGACTGTCTCGCTACAAATATATTGGATTGCAAGGTCATATTGCTATGTCCAGTATTACTGGACTGAGGAGTGTTAAGGGTTTATTATTCTTAGGGGGTAAATTTCGTCGTTTTCAAATCCAAAGACATTTACAGAGATAGCAGGGTTCAGTTTTTCATAGTTATCTAAATCGGTAATTTTGACAGGATAGCTAATCCCAGACATGTTTAATTTAGATTCTAAGATTTCATAATAACTTACTCGCCTATGTTTATCGGGGTACAATTGGGCAAGTACAGAGTACAGGAAACATTTTTGATCGTAATTTTTAATATTTACAATTCCCTGTTTGGCGTGAGAAATTTTTTTCGGGGTGGGTATGAAAGAAAAGGCGTACAAAGGTTGAAATTTTACAATAAACAATTCAAGTCGTAAAACATTTTCTATTACCCACCCACTTCCCTGGCTCACCCACTTAGCCACGCTTTCTAAAATGTTGTCTGTAGCCTTGGAATACTGAATATCTAGAGAATCGGAAGGTAACAAATGACGAGTTTTGCCGTGAAAGAATGGTGTTGTTGAAATTTCCTCGTTATTTATAGTTTTAGTGAATTTAATTTGTACCGCAAGGTACCATTTAACTCGCCCGAGTCTGTTTAGGTGGTTATTTATTTCGGACATAATTTTATTTTTATGTACGTTCAGAACGGTAAAGAGATCAGAACCGGAAGTGTCAAATTGGCGGGAGATGGTGACTAGGTTATCGTTAATGGCAAAGGATTCCATGGTTAGGTTAGGATGCAATTAAATTTACTTTAAATTGATTAAAAATTAATTATCAAATTAAAGAAAAACCAAGGGCACAAAATATTGATTTTTACTTTCGAAATACCGTACAGAGAACGGTGTTCAAAATATAAATTACAAAAATAACGTATTTAATATCGAGTAGGAGCAAAGTGAGGACACGTCTGATCAGTATGAGCGCAAGAACAGAAGTGAGAAAGATTGAATGTGTTGGTTGGTTATATAGGGATGGATGAGGGAGGGGAGGGGGAGGGGGCAATTAGGTCACGCGCCTGTCCAGACTGAAACTCCAATTACGTCATCCCGTGTAGTACTGTTGGGGCAATTAGGTCACGCGCCTGTCCAGACATGAAACTCCGATTACGTTAAAAGAGATTGTGCAAGACACGGGATGTAAAACAATGCTTGTGGTAATGGAAGCGGATGTGATAACAGCCACGGGTTGACCTTTGAGGTCAGTGTTACATTAATCAGCACCGCATGGACACTCCACATGATAACCTTAGAGGTCAAGTGATGTGATAACAGCGATAAAGCTCGGCCGCCGTACACCAGTAGGCCTCGTATGTAACAGTGTATTAAATAAAAATAAAAAAGAAGTAAATAATTAATATAAATAATAGCTGCCCCTTAATTTTTAAATAAAACGTGTATTGCGGGTTGCCTAGAGTGTTAAGTACGTACACAACCATGATTACATAGATAAGTATAGGTAGGTAACGGTGTATTAAATAAAAATAAAAAAGAAATAAATAATTAATATAAATAATAGCTGCCCCTTAATTTTTAAATAAAACGTGTATTGCGGGTTGCCTAGAGTGTTAAGTACGTACATAAAAAAAGACGCCATATTGGACAAAAAAGTGCATTTTATATAGTATAACATGGAGAAAGTTAGGTTAAGAGTGTATTTATTACAAAAATTATATAAATTAAATAAACAATTACTTAAATAGGTAGGCTAACAGTGTATTTATTAATAAATAAAAAGGGCCTCATGTTTTAGTAGGCAAGTCCCGCATTTCAATACTGTATTGCAGGTAGCGCCTTCATTTTTAATCATACAATTAATTAATTAAAAGGTAGCGCCTCCATTTTCGGTGATACTATAGAGACCTGGATCCGAAACCCGTACTTCTTATCTAATCGGTATTTATCGGGCATGTATTTTTTGTGTTTTCTAAGTGTTTGTTCAATTTTCTTTTCAAAGGATTTAGTTGGGTCTCTATTTAGTACTGTGTATTTTCCATATTTAAGAGTTTCTTGAATTTTGTGTTCGTATGTAGTTTTATCTAATATGACTAATAGTGGCATTTCCTTTATCTGCAGGTAAAACTTTTATGTCCTGTTCACTTTTGAGGGCCTTTAGAGTGTTGAGTTCAGTCTTACAGAGGTTAGGTTTGGTGGATTGGATTTTCTTTAGGGCGATACTGGCCTCACAACTGAACTGAAACGTCGTGATTGGTAATTTTCACGTAATGATGGCAAATGTCCAACTACCTTTGTCTCCCTTATCTGATACTCCATCATTAACAAATTTCAAAAACAAAGTTGACATACGTTTTATGTGCTGCTCTTGTTAAACTGAGAGTATATAAATTAAATTTAAAAAAAATTATAAAAATGCATTATTTTTCATACAGGGTGTTTTTCCAGAGGTTGGCACAACTTCAGAATATGATAGTAGACATAAAAATAAGCAAAAAAGTTCCTGTAAATATACGGCCTATCTTGCCTTCTTTAGTGTGTCTGTTTGTGTTTTTTATTTTTTTTTTAATTATTCTCAAACGTGGTTTGAGCTAATAATTTGAAACTTAACATGATGACATAGTTATTATAAACAGCTGTTTTAATTTATTTTAAATATCAGCTGTTTTTATGTGAAGCACCTTTTCATGTATGCTTGTTTTTATTTAGGGTTTCCAAAAAAAATAGCCTGTTTTTAATAACGAAATTTATATTACATGAAATACAAGTTATATAAATGTATTTTAAAATGCTGTTCAATGTGCCCTTTTTCAGCAATACATACTTTAATTAAAATAAAAAAAAAATAGCTGTTTATAAGACTATGAAATTATACATTTGGTTAGTAAACTTTATACAGTTGAAAACCCATAAACAAGTATGCATGAAAAAGTGCTTTATTCATTTTCAAACATACGAATCAAAGGTTACTTTATTTAAGAAGAAATGATTATTTTTAATATACTGAGATCTTTGTTAAAAACTTAACTATTTAAATAAGCCTAAAACTTAGATTTATTAGTTAGCATAATTGTATTTTAAAATTGAGGTATCTTTGGATTTGTTAATAAATTTACAAAATTAAAGTAATGTAATACATTTTCAGTACAAATAATGGTTTTAAAGTTATTGAACTTTTAAAGTCTCTTATGGCTGCCATTTTGAAACTTATAGAGATAGTTTAATTACTTTTTTATGTTAGACTATCCCTAATTAGGTTAGCAAATTTGTCAAGTTTCAAATAATTAGCTCAAACCATTTTTAAATAAAGAACACATACAGAGAAACAGACACTAAGAAAGCAACATGTGTATAGGATATTTTTTGCTTATTTTTATGTCTACTATCATATCCTAAAGTTTTGGTAACCTCACGTGAAACACCCTGTATATTTTTATTGGTAATTAAAGAAAATTTCAAAAACTTTAAAAGTACTTAAAAAGACGTGTAGACAAAAGTTTTTCTTAAATTACCAATTAACATTTTACAATTATGGCATAGGAATGGCTGAGAATGTCGGTACTGTTATCAAAGCCATATTATTTTGATTACATATCGAATATTTTTATTAATAGATACCAAAACACACTTTCCACTAAACTCTGTAAGATACCCTTGGTGGTGTGTATCCTGTTTAGAAGGAGGGGAATTTTTCTTACTAATACTAATGTTGTCCTTCAGTGATTTCCATATTTTACGCGGAATACCTAATGGAGCATTCCACGCGATAAGACGAGAGTGGAAAGGGTAGAATGTTTCATGAATTCATTACATCACATCCTGCCGGCCATGATACCATCCGGCTGACGTTTAAATCTAGTTTCCAACAAAGATATTGCTTATTTAAAAATATATATAGTTTTTTCCTTTTGAAAGACTTTTGCTTAATGATTAGTTACTTTATTTAAGAAGAAATGATTATTTTTAATATACTGAGATCTTTGTTAAAAACTTAACTATTTACATAAGCCTAAAACTTAGATTTATTAGTTAACATAATTGTATTATATAGTTGTTTGTATTTTGTTTACTGTATTATGAGACATAATATATACTAACAACTTTAATGTACTATACTGTTCATTATCAGAATTCTCAAACAAATTTGTTATTTGCTTGAAGTATTTAACCTACAAGGTAGGCATTATTGGAAATAAATTAAATTAAATAAATTTTTTTCCAAAATATAATAAAATAACTGTTATAACATATGGTGTATTTTATTTATAAATTAAAAATGAGTTTTACATTTGAAAGAAGATAAATAACTAATTAATCAGTTTAATCTGATCGAATCAAGAATTTGCTGTGCAAGTGTATAAATGTTCTGAAACTGGAAGACAATATAACTTATAATTGAATTTGTTTTTGACGCTATGCATATTGAATTATCACTCGTTAATAAACGCCTTTTGATAATTTACGCTATCTAAAGACATTAAAGATTTGAAATATTTGGTTGTCATCTACTTGTTGGTTGGTATGAGGATAATATATTGGATGTGTCTCAATGATGACTGAATAATATTATAATTAGTTTTATAAGAACAGTATATGTTAAAGGTATTATTTCGTTTTATTACAAAACTGAAAATAAATACCACAAACAGATGTTCTATTAACTTATTACTTAGTTTAAATGTAGATTTTATACATTATTGACGGTTCAACCTGTTTAGCCTTGATTTAATAGAAATGACTATGAAAAATAGTTACTTAGGAATACGTCAAACGCCAACCAATCCACGATTTTACGTCTTATACGATACAAATTTTCTATGACTTAGAAGCGTGTCAATGAATCGGACTATAGCATCTTATTTTGATATAGGTTATATTTAAAATTTCAATACCTGAAGGCATTTTTATTTCTGAAGTAATTTGAACTGTAACATTTGCTAACAAACCCGGGAATTGAACACGGAACATATGTATATATTATAACATGTATGCTTATTTTAAAAACATATGTCTCAACTACAATAATTTTGCTCTCAAGTTAAATACGATCTTACCATAGATATCAAAACCCCTTAGTTTTTGAACCCTTTTCACACTGGACCCGCGAGGGTACGATAGTGGGGCGCCTCAAGGTTAGGCGCTCCACTGTCGCTCGCCCGTTGCCGCCGGCCCGACCCCTAAGATGCTTGCACGCTCTGCGATCATATATTTGTGTATGTGTTATTTTATTAATGTTTTAATCAAATTTTAATTCCACGGCGAATCCCAACAGAGGATTTACCTGATGATGTGGAAGGTCACCACTAAACCGGTTGTACAACATACGTCAAATCAGAGGATATACCTATTGATGTGGTAGGTCACCACGAAACCGGGTACATCAGACATCAAAACAGAGGATATTAAAAAGATAAAACAATTATCAATATAGTGCATTATTATCCAGAAGTAGGGATCATTAATTCTAACACAAGTGAAAATGGACTATCCTTAATCTATAGTCACATAACTCTTAGTAACCCCCGTCCTACATACACACTAGTGAATATGGACCATCCCTTCTCTATAGTCACATATTTCTCAGTAACACCCGTCCTACATACACACTAGTGAATATAGACCATCCCCTCTCTATAGTCCATAACTCTCAGTAACCCCCGTCCTACATACACACTAGTGAATATGGACCATCCCTTCTCTATAGTCAAATAACTCTCAGTAACCCTCGTCTTGCATATAAACAACTGAAGATAGACCAACCCTTATATATAGTCACACAACTCTCAGTAACCCTCATCTAACATACAAACAAGTGAAGATAGATGACTGTTTATGTATAGTCACATAACTCTTTGTAACCCCCGTCCTACATATAAACTAGTGAAGATAGACCGATCTATATCTGTAGTCACACAACTCTCAGTAACCCTCGTCCTACATAGAAATGAGTGAAGATAGACAACTGTTAATCTATAGTCAAACAACTCTCAGTAATTCTCGTCATACATAGAAACGAGTGAAGATAGATCACCCCTTATCTCCTTATCTGTAGTCACATTACTTTCAGTAACCCCGGTATTCTCCATAGTCACACAGCTCTCAGTAACTCCCTACTTTCTAACTGGTAAAGATGGACCATCCTTTCCCTATAGTCACACAAATCTCATTAGCCCCCCGTCCTACATAGAAGCGGGTGAAGATGTATCACCCCTTTTCTCTAGTCACTCAACTCGGAGAAAAGTGAGCGGCCTGCCGAGTATGGAGGGAGAGAAAAATGGCCGAAGTTTGACGAATGACTTTACAATGACCAATAGTCAAAATCACGCGTACCTACTGTCAGTGTGTGAAAAATTGAATACTATATCCAACAAAAGATATTGCAGTGTTGTAGGTGATTTAGGCGTTTCACCAAATATATTTTTGTATACCCTTGTTTGCATGTTTTTTTCAAAATCCACCTAAAGCAAACACCCAACCTTTCATGTGCTTTTTTAATAAGTTTAGTAAATAACTTATTTATTGTAATAGAAACAAACAAAAATCAGGTAGAAAGACAGAGAGTCAACAAGTCAATTGGTGCAGTTTTGGGAAAATTTCAAATTAAAGTTTGGCAGTGGTCACGTGATACATTTAGTGAAGAGGAAATACTTGCAACGCCATCCCGCCATTCACCGCTCTAGATATTTTGGTTACTGCGCATCAGGGTTTCCCTTATAAATAGATATCTATTTTGGTTATTATTTGGTAGCGTATTAGTGTAGTATATTCATAATAATTTAAGATGTTCATAAAAAAGTATGTATTATTTCTGTTCACTCAAAATAATGGTTATATTTTATTTACGCGACCACGATAGGACATATTATGTTATTAAATGTAAAACTTTATTTTTTGTGAAATCTAACAATTCTATTATATTTCTATTCATAACTATGTTTTATACCAAGTTCTACTTCCTAAATTATCCTAAAAATTATTTTATATTTTATATCATGAGTACAATGTGAACAATTTTTCAAGTGCGGGTTACAAACTTTGCTCATGCTAGATTTTGGTGTTATAAGTTTTATACTTTTTGAAATGTTTTCACACATTTTACTTTTTATTGTAGCTAAATGATTGTACTAATACAGTACATATAGCACAAAAATTATAAAAAAATCATGCATACCCGTTATTTTTTTTATTGTTAAGTAATATTACACTGAATTTTTTTTTAAGGTGGTAGTATTTTTAATTTTCGCAATAAAAAAATATAAAAATATGTCTTAGGGTACAATGTGAGAATCTTTCCTTAACAACTTTTTCTTGTTTATTCAATGTTGTTTTTTTGGAATTTTTAAATGTACTATTTGATTACCTACAATGGTCATAATGTAACATTGCACAAATTTCCATTTTTGTGTTTGATGAAAACAAAACAAGCAGAAGGGGCCCCGGTTGATCCCCGAACTCTGACTGGTCCATTTTTTATGGCGTCATCCAAGATGGCGGTGCCTATGTTTCCCACCAAATTTCCTAACCTCACTTTCTGTATCAGCTAATAATAATGTGATAATGAAGAATGGTAATAATACGACAGTATGCATCTAATGGACTTTACTACTTAAATTATACTACATATTTTTCTTCTTCATCATTCCCACCCGAAAAAGAAAAAAATCAATATTAGAAAACGTACAAAGAAAGCCCACATTATACATTGTAGTAGATGTCTATCTGTATATGTGTACCAAATTTGAACTAAATCGGTCGGTAAATAACACATTTGGTTTCGAAGTGGTGGGGGTAAAGATAAGTCCAGAGACGATATTCTTGAAATATTGTCTTACATATATGTCGGGAATAGCTTAAATCGGTGGAATGTTGTTCGTGTCAAGGGGGTCGAAAAAAAATATTTAAGGCTCTAGGACGCACCGTTTTCAAGATATAAAAAAAACCACATTTTCCTAGCATTTTCTCCGCCAACTTCTGGAACTTTCTGACGAGCGAGGGAATCAAGGTGATCAGTGCCTCTTTTCATGTTGGGATATAACCTAACTCTACTAAACCTATACATATTGGATTAATTTATATCTGATTACCTTAGTCGACTATACCCAGTCGATTATTTCATATTCGATTATTATAACGACTTTTTCGTTATTTTAAGCATATTTAACTGGTTTTTGTGTGTACTTTACTATATATTTGTATTATTAATCTGTATTTTAAAATGGATCCTGTAAATATTGTTGGTACTAACGAGACTTGTGTTGTTAAAATTAGATTGTACGGTCCTAAAACCACGTAAACATAGGTAAAACAAGGGGTTGCGATGGTTTCGACTTCTTTCCAAGGTCAACCCTTTCCTTGCTTACTTAACTCATCTAAAAGAGCATTATGTTCGAATTTATCTTATAAATCTTCGTTACCAATACGTTGGGGTTTTACTATAATATACTTAATAAATTTGATTCTAATTGTAATTTTATTTTACAGTTTTAAGTGACTAAACATTAAATTATTATTGCTACTTACAAATAATCTGTTAATTTTACAACATAATGTCAGCTGATCAAAGAGCGCTTTCTACCTAGCTTTATTGGTATCACTTCCGTTGCCACTATCACTACTGCTTGCAAACACATGCTTTATTAAGCCTCCTAACAGTTTAGTCCTTAGTATGATATAATATAAATAAAAGTAGTGGTAATGTGTCGGTACAAAAACACGCATTTTTTGTGTAAATAAGAGCCTATGTATTGTATTTTTGTAAAACTAAAGTGCAATACTCTAATAGATAAGAAGAGAGTTTGTGATGCTTTTGGCTACCATAATTACGCGTACTCACTCAGAAAATTTACAGACACAACTCCCTGGGACGCAATCATACTCAACACACATAGACGATCCTCCTACCCTAAACACAGCACTCTTGTTAGATCACCTACTAACCCACTTTATAAGACTACTTTTGATAGACCAACTACTTATCATAAAAGGCTTTTGACTAATCGACCACCTATTCAACAATCAGTCCTCTTACCAGACTACCTACCTAAACAGCATACAAGACTTTTGATATACCACCTACTTAACTTAAAAACTCCTGATTTACCATCCACCTACTCTGTCGACATACCACCTACTTACTCAACACACTGCACCCCTGATAGATCATCCACCTATCCATTACATAAAACCTTTCATTGTCCACCCACCTATTCTATGAGATTAAGTGGTAGAGAGGGCTTTACAGCCCTAACTTTACCTCATAAAGTAACAATAAAGTAGTTTTCATTTAATTTTCATCCAACATACATATAAAACCTACCTACCAAACACCATGACTCTATATATCTAGGAGTAAGACTCTTGATTGACCACCCACTTACTCAATACACAGTTATCTTTATAGACCCCCTACTTTCCTAACACATAAGACTATTGACTGACCACTACCTACTCAACACACTGCACTCTTGATAAATCACATACCTATTCATTAAATGAGACCTTAATTCAACACATGGATATTGACCACCCATTTATTCAACACACATTTATCTGTAAAGACCACCAACCTTCCCAACATATGAGACTATTGAAAGAACACACACACACACACACACACACACACACACACACACACACACACACACACACACACACACACACACACACACACACACACACCACACACACACACACACACACACACACACACACACACACACACACACACACACACACACACACACACACACACACACACACACCACACACACACACACACACACACACACACACACACACACACACACACACACACACACACACACACACACACACACGCACGCACACGCACGTATGAGTGCGCGCGCGCGCGCACACACACACACACACACACAAAACATACAAAACATATCAGACTACACACACAAATTCTAAATACAAAATTTTTTACTAACCTCCCACCTAGTAAACACACTGTACCCTTGATATATACCTTACTCTCCATTGCATTTGACCTTTGATTGTCCATCCACATATTCAACACACATGCACAACCTACCTACCAAGCACAATGATTCTTAATACACCTACCTATCCAGTAGTAAGACTCTTTATTGACCACCCACTTACCCAACACTCAGTTATCTTTATAGATCAGCTACATTCACAAAACATAAGACTATTGACAGACTACCTACTTAACATAAAAGACTTACCACATACAAACTGTAAATACAAGATTTTTTACTCACCACCTACCTAATCAACACACTACACTCTTGATAGATCACCTACTGATTCATCACATAAGGTTTTAGATTGTCCATCTACCTATCCATAAGCACATGTACAAACTACTTACAAAGCACTAATACCCTTCCTATCCAGTAGTAAGAATCTCCTACCCACTTTACCCAACACACAGTCATCTTTATATACCACATACCATACCGACACATAAACTTATTGACAGACTACCTACTTAACATACAAGACTTACCACCTAATAGACAAACTACATAAGGGTTTAGTTGTCATTCCACATATCCAACACACATGTACAGTTTACCTACCAAGCTCCATAACCGTACTTGTTCATTAGTAAGACACTTGATTTACCACCCACTTACCCAACACACAGTTATCTTAACAGACCAACTCCCAACACATACAATTATTGCCAGACAACCTACTTAACTTACAAGACATACCACCTACCCAACACACTAATCACGTTATTCCTTAATACCTCTTACCTATCCAATACGTAATATTCATAATTGACTACCACTCACCTACTCCACAAACACAGTTCTCTTGATAGGCCCCTCACCTCCCTAACACATAAGACATCTGACTGACCACCTACTTAACATACTAGACTAACCACACTCTACATACAAGACTTTTGATTGACCACTCACCTACTAAACACACAGACGTTTGATTAATCACCCACATACTCAACACAGAGTCATGTTGATAGACCAACCCACCTTCTCCAAACATACAACTTTTGATAGACCAACGACACACTCTACAGACATAAGTTGAAAGACCATATCACTACTAAACTCGCAGTCCTCTTGATAGACCCCCATCTACTCAATACGTAATATTCATGATTGACCACCACTCACCTAGTCAACAAACACAGTTCTCTTGATATGCCACTTACCTCCCCAACACATAAGACATCTGACAGACAACCTACTTAATATACTAGACTAACCACACTTTACATAGAAGACGTTTGATTATTCACTCACCTACTCAATACACACAAAACACTTGTTTTATCACACACCTATTTAACAAACATAACTGTCGATAGACACTCCACCTTCCAAACCATAAGACTTTTGAAGGACCACCAACCAAACATACAAAAATCATGATAAACAAACTACACACTCTGCAGACATGACTTAATATACCATCATACTACCACAAAAATAGTCCTATAGGCATATCCCTACCTATACAATAAACGTACCTCTCACCGTACATACAAGACTTATGTTTAGCCACTCACATACTAAACACACAAGACTCTTGTTTGACCATCCATCTACGTAACACACATGGACGACCTATGCACTAAACTAACATGAATCTTGATATTTCACACACCTAGCTCTTTTATATACTTTAGACGGTACACTTGCTCATTACACAGTCCTGTTGATAGACGTAACGAGTAGGTGTCAAAGTCCCAATTTTCTTAACACGTAAGACTTTTATCGACTACCAACCTAACATACATGACTCATGATAGACCAACCACATACTCTGCAAACATGACTATGCAGGGGACAGACTTTTTACCAAATACACTGTCCCCTTGATGAAACACCCATCTAATCAGCACAAAAGACTTAATAGAACACCTATTTAGCATACAAGAATGACTACTTATTGTATAAACAAGACTTTTGATTGACCATCCACCTACTAAATACATGACTCTTGATTGATCATTCACCTACTGATTACACAGTCCTGTTGATAGACACCCCACCTTACCAACTAATAATACTTTTGATATACCACCTATTTAACATACAGGACCAATCACAAACTCTAGAGACATGACTTAGTAGACCACCTTATTATCAAACACAACGTCCCCTTGATATAGCAACCAACTACTCAACACATAACACTTCATAGAACACTTAATTAACATACTGATAGGTGATCTATCAGGGGTGCAGTGTGTTCAGTGTATAGGTGGTATGTCGACAGAGTAGGTGGATGGTAAACCAGGAGTTTTTATGTTAAGTAGGTGGTGCATCAAAAGTCTTGTAATTTGTTTAGGTAGGTGGTCTGGTAAGAGGGCTGATTGTTGAATAGGTGGGTGATTAGTCAAAAGACTTTTATGATAAGTGGTTGGTCTATCAAAAGTCTTATATAATGGGTTAGTAAGTGATCTAACAAGAGTGCTGT
Source organism: Stictocephala bisonia (assembly GCA_035578905.1). Lineage (NCBI taxonomy): Eukaryota > Metazoa > Arthropoda > Insecta > Hemiptera > Membracidae > Stictocephala > Stictocephala bisonia. The sequence goes on from JAQJVL010000794.1 coordinate 316,550, forward strand.
GTGTAGATTAGGTGGATCGTCTATGTGTGTTGAGTATGATTGCGTCCCAGGGAGTTGTGTCTGTCAATTGTCTGAGTGAGTACGCGTAATTATGGTAGCCAAAAGCATCGCAAACTCTCTTCTTATCTATTAGAGTATTGCACTTTAGTTTTACAAAAATACAATACATAGGCTCTAATTCACACAAAAAATGCGTGTTTTTGTACCGACACATTACCACTACTTTTATTTATATTATATCATACTAAGGACTAAACTGTTAGGAGGCTTAATAAAGCATGTGTTTGCAAGCAGTAGTGATAGTGGCAACGGAAGTGATACCAATAAAGCCAGGTAGAAAGCGCTCTTTGATCAGCTGACATTATGTTGTAAAATTAACAGATTATTTGTAAGTAGCAATAATAATTTAATGTTTAGTCACTTAAAACTGTAAAATAAAATTACAATTAGAATCAAATTTATTAAGTATATTATAGTAAAACCCCAACGTATTGGTAACGAAGATCTACAAGATAAATTCGAACATAATGTTCTTTTAGATGAGTTAAGTAAGCAAGGAAAGGGTTGACCTTGGAAAGAAGTCGAAACCATCGCAACCCCTTGTTTTACCTATGTTTACGTGGTTTTAGGACCGTACAATCTAATTTTAACAACACAAGTCTCGTTAGTACCAACAATATTTACAGGATCCATTTTAAAATACAGATTAATAATACAAATATATAGTAAAGTACACACAAAAACCAGTTAAATATGCTTAAAATAACGAAAAAGTCGTTAAAATAATCGAATATGAAATAATCGACTAAAATAATCGACTGGGTATAGTCGACTAAGGTAATCAGATATAAGTTAATCGAATATGTATAGGTTTAGTAGAGTTAGGTTAGATCCCAACATGAAAAGAGGCACTGATCACCTTGATTCCCTCGCTATTCAGAAAGTTTTAGAAGTTGGCGGAGAAAATGCTAGGAAAATGTGGTTTTTTGCTTATATCTCGAAAACGGTGCGTCCTAGAGCCTTAAATATTTTTTTCGACCCCCTTGACACGAACAACATTCCACCAATTTAAGCTATTTCCGACATATCTGTGACAATATTTCAAGAATATCGTCTCTGGACTTATCTTTACCCCCACCACTCCGAATCCAAATGTGTTATTTACCGACCGATTTAGTTCGAATTTGGTACACATATACAGATAGACATCCACTACAATGTATATTGTGGGCTTTCTTTGTTCGATTTCTAATATTGATGTTATTTCCTTTTCAGGTGGGAATGATGAAGAAGAAAAATATGTAGTATAATTTAAGTAGTAAAGTCCATTAGATGCATACTGTCGCATTATTACCATCCTTCCTTATCCCATTATTATTAGCTGATACAGAAAGTGAGGTTAGGAAATTTGGCGGGAAAAATAAACACCGCCATCTTGGATGCCATCATTAAAAATGGACCAATCAGCTCGGGGCTCAATCGGAGCCCCTTCTACAAAAAAATTCCAAAAAAGCCTTGTAGTTTATCCAAAATATAACAACATATTCTTATAGTGCACTAAATGTTAAACAATTTGGCTATCTTGGAATTATTTACAAAGATGTTTTAGTACTCCTAATGAGGATTTAAAGTTATAATTTCCATATAATACTTATAAATTGTTTCATTATTTTCTTGATGGTAATATTTAATAAATCGGTATGTGAGATTTTTATTATAATATGTGAATGTACAGTTCTTGAGAAAAAAACAACATGCTAAAATATTAATTAAAAAAATATTTATTATTTTTTATGATTTTTACAAAAAAGGTTCTCAAAGCACCGAAAATGGCATCGAGCAGTTGTGAATATAACATTGTGCCCTATCTAGGGTTTAAGGCCCTTTAGGTTACACAATCCTTGGTAGCCTTTTTACTTGCTCCCAATGGAGATTGAGTGCAATTTTACATTACCTGTCAATAGTAATGAGAAGCACAGTGTATTGAGAGACCAAGCAGACGGTGTAGTCCACACTGAGCCAGAGGTCACAGAGGATGGGGCCCATGTCCCAGTATCCCATCAACACGTACACAGTGTAGAAGGGCATTGACACAGTGCCTGCAACAATAGACGATTAATGATATATTTAATTAATATCGGGATTCTCCCACACCAGTTTACTTTCAGAGCTCCAATGCGTGGATTTAAAATATCAGGTGTTTGTTAACAATCATGAGTTTGATAGCGCGTGATTCACCATAATACATACGATGGCCCAAGGTATATGTTTAAATTCTTATGATCTGTCAATATCAGAATAAAGTCAATTGATAGGTGCTACCTGAGTCATATATATTAAAAGTGGATTATTACAAGACTTCCTTACAACGTTTCACATTTATGGAAATTGAAAAAATAAATAAATAAAAATGAACAATTATAATTGCACAAAAACACTGATGTCAGCTTAGAGTGCTTAAGAAATCACGCATTAGTTCAATAAACTTATGTACGTTACTCTTGACAGGCCTTTTCTACTTCTCAATGCTTACGTAAAATTTTACTAGTTATTATATCTATCAAGATTTTAACGTGGCTATTGATTTATGAATGACTACTTCAATGATTTTTGACGTTCAAATGACTCTTTCACTGAATGTTGACGTTCAGTTTGTCTGAAAAAGGAAAAAACAAAACAATTATACCAGGTTTTACTATTTTTAAAACACACTTACATTGATCTGATACGAGACAGTGTACACCACTCAAGTTATGAGTATAATTTGTGAGGGTGTATACTATTTTGAGAGATATTATCTCTAGCTAACCATCAGCTGAGATATAACTTAAAGGATACCAATGAGGAATGTGAATAATCGTCAAATTTTGTCCACCAACTATCAACTGGGTGGGAGAGATCTGTCAGTAGTCAATTAGTGGGGCTGCTGGGCTAATTTATTACTTCTGGTAACGTGAAATGTCAAATTTAAGAGAGAATTATGAGATTAGTGACGTCAGCTGATGACGGGAAAAGTGACGTCACTGTGACGGTAACATTAACGTCACTGTGATGGTAACAGTGACGTCACTGTAACGTAAGTGAATGACGTCATGAGGCTCAAAGTCATACAAAATATGTTTTTAAGAAAATCAGTGGTGTTGGAACAGGCATGCTGGCTCAATCGATAAAAGTGATTTGTGACTTCCGCTGGGCTGTAAAATTTAAAAGGAAAAGACGAGCTGAGTGACGTCAGCTGATGACGGGGACAGTGACGGTAACAGTGACGTCATGAGGTTCAAGGTCATTCAAAATATGTTTTAAAAAAGTTCTTGTACGATTTGCACTCGATTGCAGCCATTCGGTTGTTTGTATTCGAGTATTAGGTAAATCGAATAAAAACAACGGAATGAATGCAATCGAATGAAAATCGTACAAGATCTTAATTTTTAACTTAGCTTATTATTACTGTTGTTGTTGTTTTTGTGTTACAAACATATCTTAAACTATTTACAATATCTAGTAGTAGTTATTTTACAAGAATGTGTTCTATCTTCCAGTTGTCAATTCTCCTTTTTTGTTCCACCATCTTCCATTCGTCGCATAAGTAAACTGGCCCTATGACGTAGTTCTTCAATTTGACTCGCTCGATTTAACCTTGTTTTGTTTCATCATCTTCCTTTCTTCTTCAGTTTTCGATCTTCTTTGTCGGTACATAGTGCAAGTCTAGCCGAGAGTCCATGGTAGTTGTAGTGGTGGTTTCGGTACTTGTTGCAATCACTTCCAAAGATACAGTGTAACCAGTCAATAAATATCCTTCAACTCTTCAGTTATAAGATTACATATGAAGATCTTGTAAAGTTGATAAATGAACAGTGTTATAATAAGTGTTTTGAAGAAATACTTGAAATATAGGTTCATCCCCCGGAGTAAAGGGTGCTTCGCTGAGTGATACCAAAATCGCTTCTCCGTGGGTTGTTTCCAGCTTTTCAACACCGTGGATGATGTAGTGTTTGTGTTCTTTTAGCTTTGAACATTTTCTCGTTAGCAGAAGGTTGTATTTGTGTTTGCATTGAATCGCTCAACTAGTGTTTTAAGATACTGCCTTGCTATCATCTTTGTCAGCGGTGTCATCTGAGATAATACCTCCTTGGAGTCTTATGTCATACTGGTGCCGTGGTCGAGTCACTTCCATGTATTTATACCCCTCATCACCACATATGTGTTTGTCCATCAAGTAAAAAGCTAAACGATACGCGTTGCACAACGCGCACTGTGTTTGTCCATGTCTAGGACTTTTGTTGTGTAACAGTAACACAACAACTACCTTGTTGATAATTATCAAAAGTACAGTCTACATGTATATCGAAAACATTACCTCTTGTGTATTTCTGTATCCAGTTTCTTTTTTCCAGTCCTCTTGTGTAAATAGTATTATATTGTTTGCAAAATTGAAACATGATACTGTGTAGATTAGTGTAAGCTATATATCCTTCATACCATTGTATGCGATGAAAATATTTTGTCAGCCACTTGTTTGTTCTTTCTGCTTTTGAATTAAGTTTGTTGAAGGAAAAGGGAGCTTCAAACAGAAATGGATAAACAACAGATGTATGCAAGTCCAAAATTACTAATTCTTTGTCAATAAACTTGTCATTATTGCTTCAAATGCTTGAATTTCAATAACACAAGATCTTACTGCAACTTCATCATTATCATCATCATTATCATCTGCTCTGTCCATGTCAGACTTTGAAGATCAATTGTTTTCCACACCACGGTAAGTATACTTAAATACTATGTCGTACAGTTACAGGCACGTTGGTGTATATTTAACGTGGGCCCCATCTCCGGTAGGCCTACTCTACAAATTCTTTTTCCTTTAATTTACACTTGTTATTGTTGTTCTTTATGCGGTTCACTGTTGTTTTCTTCTTCTTTTTTAGTTTCCTCTTCTCCGACATTTTCTGTAGCCTGTAACATGTTTTCAAATTCTTTCAATTTTTACCACATGTCAACTTCATCAGGTATTCTATTAAAAATAGATGTATCCACAAGTCTGTATAGTATTGTGCTATCAGGCTGGTTTTCCACGTGTCGACCAAATATTCCTTTATGACAGAGCTTGAAAAACCCATCTGTCTCATGTACCTAGTAATCGGCGATGTTGCAAACTTGAAAATGTAGAATTCTTCACGTGTCAGTAGAACTTTATTGTCATGTTGAGTCAAGTCTCTCAAATGCATTTTTAGTTGTCCTCGATGTTTAACCACATAAATTTTGTTGGCACAATCTAAAAGTTGAATATTTGTCTTTCTTCCACACATACTACTGGTGAGATAGCATTCTATCAGATGTAAATGTTTCAAGAAAGATTCCCACGCATCGGTAGAAAATAGTACCATCCTAGGTCCATAGTTTACTATCACTGTAGGCGAATAATATAATGATTTCATCACTCCGATAGAAATACCTATACTTTAACATAATGAAATTGGATAGAAGATTAGCAGAAAAACTTCAGTTAGTATATCTGCTGAAATATTTTCTTCAACCTTCCTTTTTCTCTTAGAGCTCACTTTTGTTGCTTCATCGTTCTTGTTGTTTTCGTTGCTGTTGTCTTCTTTTTTATCAAATTTTAAAAACTCGCTTATATCCTTTACTATTACATCTTCTTCGGTTTTATAGTCCTCCAGTAAAGGAGCTACTTCCTCCGACTCACCTTGAACAAATGGTAGAGAACTAATTGTGCATAAGATGTTACCGATGCGGTGTCAGATGACTGATTGAGGACTGGCATTAACGCTCCAATATTTTATAACAGATGCGGTGGTGGGGGTAAAGCTTTCTACAAAACTGTTTTTACAATGCCAGACAGTGGTGTGTATGTTACAATTTTGTCATGCAGAAATAAACAATAAGTTGATGTATCCGCAGGGATGTTTTCGTTAAATTCCATTTCTAACTTTATATCTACACTTAATGATTTTACAGATTCGTTTTGTTTCGAGCAATCAATTATTACTATCGGTGCTTTAGTTGCAAAGTTTTCAGGATCTATTAGAGTTGTGTTTGTTTTTCCGTAGTAGGAACTTTGAAACTTAGCGTACATATCATACAACACACTGTACCTTTTCATACCAAACGAAACATTAATGTTGTCGTAAGGATAAAATTGTGAATTCAGGTACACTTTACAATTTGTTAATTTGCAATGATCAAATTCATCAGCGTTTGCGGTAAATACACTTCTCCTTTTGGTTTGCAATGCAAATATCACATATATTGCCTTTTGCAAATGAGTAGAAGTCTTTACAATCCATGTTTGTCGTAGAGTTGAAGGTAAAACGTGAGTTTTTGGGGTATTCGTGAAACTCCCAGCTTCTGAATGGCATTACGATGTCTCGATCTGACTTTAACTTTCTCAACAGTGCAATTCTATGCTCATCATTTAGTCGCACATGTGGTACTCTCTAAATAATCTTATCTAATGTCAGATTCCAGTCCAGATTGGCATCAGTTGTTCCGGCATCTGCTTTGATACAATCTTTATCGTTAGATGATCTCAATAAAACTAATTCTTGCTTTACATTTATTATTATTATTCTGTAATCTTCAACAAAGCTCAGTAGTAATTTTAAAGGTACGTAGCAATAAAAGCTTCCCGACGAGTCGGGAGTGAACGTGTCCTTGTTTGGTGCAACCCATCCTGCGACAGCCAACAGATTCTTCTCATTCGGTGTTATAGACGCTAAACCTTTCAGTTTACTAGAAATTTCAACCTTTTTTGTTGAATCCACTTTAACTCCTGATATTTCATATCGAATTTCATCAAACAAATATGCCATGGGATTGTTTATAAGCAGAACAGTAGAACCAGTGGTACCATCTTTTTATGTTACTTTTCCTTCAATATATAAATAACTTTCACTCGGAAGAGCCTAAATGTCTTGTTGTTGTATAAGATTTGTGATTTCATCGTTGTAATTCAATTTTGACGAAGCGTAAGGATTGTGCGAGTGATATTCCTTTTCCCATATGGTCTCGTCGAATGTAGGTCTTTGCGTTATATCCAGTATTTCCATTAATGTTGTTGTGCTTTACGAGTTGTAATCCGACTCCTTCCAGAAAACGAATGTTTTCACTTGTTAGTCCTTCTGCAGACGATGAGGTACTGACTTGTTTTCCAGTTGCCTCTTTCTCATCAAACGACAACCCCATTGTTCAAGCTGACTACTATATATGAATTCTAATATTTATATCTTCTCCTCTAAAGTCAGTGTGGTTACCGTCTTGATCCAGTATGTTCAGTACAACCTCTGAAATGAAACTGGCGTTTAAGGGGTGGTACATTAGGTTTAGAGGCTTTTCAACTGTTTTGTATCCAGGTGTGACTGCGGGGAAAAACGTGTGTAATATATGATTGTTTTCACCGTTCCTGTAGCATCCTTGTATAATATTACACGTTACGTCTATTGAATTCACTTTAAGTATTTTCAAAGTGTGATCCCCTGAATGTACTTTATTAGATTCTAATATATTTGTTTTACTGTAAAAACCTAATAATCTTCCAATCGAGTATGGTTTAGTAAAATTAACATAATATTTTAAAGTAATTTCAGCATTCTTAGTATTGTTATTTCCTACTATGTGTATATTTTCTTCACCCATATGTTTTTGTATGACTTCGTTGATATTGCCTATTTCATAAGATCCTGTTGGTGAACTAAATTCTTCAAGTTCTGACTATTTTCATATTTATCTTTAGTCTTGTAGTAATGTATTTTGTTGTTAACATTTTCGGTAATATTCGAAATATAATTATACGTTGTTAGATCCAATAAGGCTGTTTCCCATAGTTTTCCCTTTTGCAAACGAAATGCTGGAAAAGGGTACTTTTCAATGTTGAGAAATTACCGACTAATGACACTGTATACGACGACATCTTAAAGTTGACTAACACTTGTAGCTAAAAAGTTTAAGAATAAATGTCCACAGATTGATGGATCTTGGGGCTGCTTTCTATTATAATAGTAAAAAACCTTATCAGCCGTGCGAAAGTAGTATTGAAGCTCTTTCGGTAATTGCAAATTTCCAACACTATCAAAGTAATAAACAATTTTCCCCAATTTCTTATAACAAACCCAATGAGTGCCTTATCCTACGGTATTATCTTAATTTACAATTCCAGTCTCGTTCTTTCAAATTCTATCAGGTAATGCATCTTTCATGTAAACTCCTCTAAAGAATGGGATGTTTAAACATGAAACATAGTTAATCAATTCTTAATTTGTCAATTCCTTATTTGGAATTATCAATTGTTTTTTTCTCATTTAATGCACTAGACAAGGTATTTTTCCTTGATCAACGCTTTCTTCCTATTATAATTCCTCCATGTTTCTTAGATGGTTTTCTCCCTCCACTTCTTTTCTTCTTTTTACCACCTCCAAATGCAGTTTTTCCCTTCATTGCTGCTATCACTGCTAAGGCCGCTGCTCTTTCACTAATACTCGCGTCATTTGACTTTACTCTTTGCCAGGCTTTTACAGTTAGCACTCTATCCACTATTGATATATTTCTTGTATTACTATATCTTGAATACGCTATATCGTGTTGTTTGCAAGCTTCGTCCAGTTTATTTATTTCATGATCTCCTCTTGCAAGACGCTGTTGTAATTTCGATCCGGGTCCGCAATATTGATAACTTCCTGGCAAATGTAATTCCACAGGTAATAAATCGATCGATTTGTTCACTATAGCTCCAACAGGATTAGTCAAAGCTGAAACTACTGTTGATAAATTCCTCCTCCTCTCCTTGTTAGTTTTCGACTGCGACTGTTTTGCTTATCCTACACCATTGTGTATTTATATCACACAAATGTACACAAACATGCGCACTGTAAAAAATCTTCTTTCAATGCAACATTCATCTTGCTTATCTGTATTTTAAGATGCTATTTTCTCTCATATATCAATTTCCAGAATCTAACGCTAAATCACTCGGTTTATGTATATTTGGCCAATCTAAATAATTTCTACTAGTAACTTGTGGATCTGCAGCTCTGCCTGCAGACCTATGAATATAATGAAATAAAGCAGAACCCAACCATTCCAATTTCTGGTCACAAGATTTATTCCACCCTTCAAACTAAAGATCCAACATTATTTTATTTACAGCGTCTCCATCATGTATACAATCACCTACATTTGATAATTTTAAATATTTAGCATCAAAATATTTAGCTGTTTTATGTGTTTTGCAAATGGTAAACGATTGTAGAGTAGCTAGATTTACTGCTCCACCATCATAAAGAGATTCATTTATATTGCTCAGCTTTTCATTTGCAAAACTCCATTGATCATCATGTTGGGTAGGAGTCATCGTATTCATATATCGCATTGTAACAGTGGATTTCCTACATTTTTAATGAGTTTGCCTTTAGTATTGTACGTACTTCCCTCAAGTATCAAGCTAGTTAATATCAATGAGTCGGCATATCCTTTAGTGACACAATCTTGTTTAATTTGCGGATCTGCTATCTTAATAATTCTACGGTTTTTATCGTCGTATGTAGCATTCCCTTCAACTCTCAAGCCATTGATGTTTGCGATTGTAATGTGTTAAATTTAATAACATTGTTATTATCTTGAGGATCCTTAACATATTTCAAACGTTTATTGTTGATATTGTAATCGCCTTCTGATGTAACAAGGAAACCACAGTTTTTATTTAAAACAATTGATTTTTATCCAGTGACGGAATAACGTCCAAACTTGTCCACACTCATGGTTAAACTAAGCTACTATATTTGGTTCAATACCACTTATATTGTGGTTAGTAAACAATTATACCTCTACTGCTTAGTTCATCAAACAAAGCGATCCATTCACTGTCCAAACCAGTATGTCCTGCTTCTATCGCTTCATATATTAATTTCATTCGATCCACCAACTTATTTATTTCTTTGTAATATATTATATTAGTGTTGTATATACTTGTAAATAAACCCCTTCCCGATGAGGTCGGGTCATTTGTTTTCGTCTTTTTGTGTAAAACATTTATTTCCTCAGAGGATAACACTCTTTTCTTACGATTATCTTTCAACGATTGCGATAGAAATAGATTTGATATAATACTTTCATATTTCACTGATCGATTTCTATGTAGATACGAGGCTTTCGAACATCTTTTTCTATGCGCATTCGTATTTTCTAATATCGTTTTATACAGATTCAGATCATTTTTAGTATATTTAACTGGTTTATTCTTAAAAATGAGTTCAAACAATCCCCTTGTGCCTTTATATTTCTTATCACCAACTATCACATTATCGTCTTTAGCAATGTTGAGGTTACTATCTCCAATCATTATTCCTTCACCATCATCTACTAATCTAGCTGAGTACGTATGATATTTGTGATTTGCTTTGAGGAATCTAACATTTTCAACAAGTATGGCATTCTAAGTGTTCTTAAACATAATATCCGTGCCTAATTTGCTAAAGTTGGACAGTCCGATATTACCCTCTTCAGATTCTTCTTCACTTTTATCCACACTCTCCTTTACCCTTATTACAACTTTTCTTCTTCTTCGGTTTTTCACTTTCTTCCGATTCTTCACTCTCTTCTGAATATTCACTTCTTTCGGTTTCTTCATGTTTTGAAATGGGTAGAATAACGTCTCTTTCTAGGTGAATAGCGGGGTTTTGTAAAACCTTATGTGACAATCGGTTCAAAGGTGCAATTACAGGCTTGAATGTTGACTTTAAAAATTGCTCTTGTTCATTTATGCTTAACTTCAATGCTCTACTTTTCCGTCTAATACAATCACTAAGTGATTTTATTAGTTTTAATAGTTTTTCCTGGTTTTTCATGTTTACACCATGAAGACTCGTATGATAATACTGATGTTCACTTTATTAAAACAAATTTATCAAACCCTATTCTGTAACGTCCGTCTTTTATAGCTTGATCTTTCATGATAACCGAAAATCCATACTTTTCCTTCCAGGCTTTGCCACACAGCTGTTTAAATGCGTCAAATAACATATCAGAATTTACATTATCGTTATATACCTGTTTTAGGTTAGTTTCATCTTGTTTGAATGCAATCAAAACATTCGCATTGTCTCTGATAAGTTGTTTCGGGATCTTGCTATAAGTTTGTCCTATATATATATATATATATATATTGTTGATGTTATTATGTCTTCCAATGGAAAAGTAGTTTTTAATAGTATCATGATTTTCACAAGAAACATCGTCAAATATAAACACAGTATACGGTTTAGCCTGGTTAGGTTGCATGACGCTATTACTAGCGTTAAATTTATAAAAGGTAACATCAGGCATGTCGGAAAGTATCTTGTCCGACAATTGATATTTTGGTTGTTGCAAGGACTTGGAAAAGATGTACAGGTTATTAAACCGTAGCCCCTTTGGATGAGTTATTAAATTAAAGATAATATTGGTCTTTCCACAGTTTGAAGGACCACTCACAATACATCGCACTGTGTTTAAAAGAAAACAACCGTGTTTCTCATTGTTGAATGCTGTAGTCCTTTCCTTTGTTAAATCATCAATATTGCTAATATTGAATTTATCCATATGCTGAATAATCTTCATTCTCTTCAATGATCAACGATTAAATAACAAGGTACACTTACTAGACAAAGTCGTTTATAGGTATCCAAGAATCTTCGGATTTATCAAACCCCAACCAGCGTACTTTAACCATGTATTTTATCTTTGCAACACCTTTTCTACAGGATAAAAATCGCCTACTGTCGATTTCATCAGTTCATGTCCATAAAAGGTGCCTTGCAACAGGTTTCCTTTTTTATCTTTTAAAATATACGTTTCAGGCACAGTTGGTTTTACTTTATACACTGTAAACACGTCGTTCGTCCAATTGGGTAAGTATCTTTTAGTAAATACTACTTTATATTTGCTAATTCAGACTTTATCATTTTTATTATATTTTCTTGGTTTTCTCTTCTCTAGTTTAGGCTTTGTATTCCTTTGCATGCATTGTAAAATGGTCTTTTAATTTTTTCTGTTTACTTAGATAGGTTTCATACTGATAGTTTGATGAAACTTGTTGTTATATTCACTTATCAAGTATAGTAAAACATCGTACCATACGTAAGAAGGTCTTTTGGAAAACATTTTGTTTATCACTCCTTTTAAGGTTCTATTGAATCTTTCAATTATAGCAGCTTTGTTCTAAGAATTTGTAGAATAATGGTTTATTATGTATTTCTTAATCAGTTCTGCAAATAGTTTATTAAATTATTCTTTTCCATCATCAGTTTGTAAATGTTTAATTATATTTTTATCTCTTTTGATGGCTATTTGCATTGCTTCTGTTACACTTTTACCCATCTTGTCTCGTAGAGGTTACATGCATATATCCGCTACTTTTGTAAAACAATTAATAATTGTCAGTATATAATTGCATCGCTTATTTAGTTTACTATGCGGTCTCATTTCAATCAATTCCGCCTGATATAGGTCATTTATCACTTTTATAACTGTATTTATTCTCGAAAAATGAACTCTTGTAAATTTATGAAGTTAGTCGACAATTTTCTTCTTTGGCTCTTCCAAGATGTTATTGCTTTCTCAATCATATCAATACCAATACAAGTCTCTTCTTATATTTAGTTACACCTTTTATACGTGTACAGTGAGGTTTAAGGTAATTCAAAATATGTTTTAAAAAAGATCTTGTACGATTTTCATTCGATTGCATTCATTCAATTGTTTTTTATTCGATTTTTAGTTCTTCCATGATGTTGTAGCTTTCTCAATAATTACAACATTCTTAATATTAACAGTCTCTTCTCATATATAACCACACCTTATATACATGTACAGTTCAAGGTTTTTTTGAAGGAGAAGTAAACTTTTACGAGTAGTTATTACTCATCTATATGTTAAATTGAGTAATGTCCAAATAGTAAAGTGCGGATTTTATCTGTAAAGATGTAACGCTTGTCATCATTTCAATATAGTGACTTTTTAGTTTCAGTTAAACTGTACAGCTGATGGTTGAAACTTTTTATCGAGTTGAATTTCGCAGTAAATACATAGTCTTCAAATAAACATGGTTTGTAGTTTTCGTAGTTTTCAATGTTTACATTCTTCTTCAAATATATATTCTTCACACCTTTAGCTTTTTTAATTATACTATTCACTGCATTTTCTTCATACAGTTTCATCGAATACAATTTTGACATGAGTGATACAATTTCATCTAATACAACACCATTAGCTTCATCCTTGAGTTTGCCTAGTACTTTTTTGTTCCTATCTTGATCGTAGATTGGATGATTCTTTGGATAGGCTGATAATTGGAAAAGTTAAATTCGTTGTGATAAACAAATGTGCGATGATCTTGGTACATGTCTCGACTGTTGATCCAGTGTCTCTGTGTCCATGTAGCAGATCCCTATGTGTTCACGTTCATAAAGAGAGACCATTTTGTTATAGTGAAAATCGTACATGTGAGTTTTGAATGTATTTAAAATTGTTATGTCTACATACTATGGGCGATCCATTTTTACACTAGTATTTTCGTAGACACTGCTACAAGATATACATTTATAATTATAGATGTTCCAAAGTTTGGTCGCTGTATGAGCTTCTGTAGTTTTTTATGGTCAGTGATAAGTTTGATGTTTTCAATGTTTTCTCTTGTTTTCCAATGTTTTGCCGAATATTGCATTGTTCATTTAATTTAAAAAAGTCTTTTTAAAATTTTGAAGTAGCGGATGCTCTTCTCCTAGTATTTGATTTTATGTAAGGTTTCAACCAGCATGATTATGAAAACTCTAAAACTCGATGAACCTTTGTAATTCGCAATCCCAACTCTAAGGCTTGTTGAACAACCCAAAAGTGTGCATCGTAGTGTTGTTTATCATTCAGAGTTAACATTGATTTAGAATGTTTTCCAGTTGGAGAAACTTCTGATTTTGCAAGTAGTGGAAGGTCGTATGGAAGATCGTGCAAATGTTCTGGATATTCATAATCACAATCTAAAATGTATCCAACATCTCCGTTTTTGGGGATTTGTGAAATATCTCCGATGGAATCTGAATCAACCCACTTGAGGTTGTCGTAAGGCAGTGGCTTCGACATTGCCCAACCATATAAATTATTGGCATCAAAGAACCCCAAGAAAGTGGACAATTTCGTTTTGTAATAATCGGTGAAATACCTGTTGTTAGCTTCCACATGTCTCGTAACAATTTTAGTCAATCCTCCTCTAACGAATGACTCAACCATTAACACTATGTCGATATATGTTAAAAGTTAGAGTTTGCATTTTGTCTCTTTTGACAAGGCCTGCCATGCCAAACTGGGAGAAGTAAAAGAATATAAAGGGTCCAAACCGTATGCAGAAAAAAAGCATTACAGAATTCTTCTATAACATCACAAAGTAAAGTCACATCCACTTTCACATAAAAATCCGAGTATTCTCCTAACGTCTTCATTTCCATCTCGTCCCACACACGAAGCACATGTTGATAGTCTTCTGTTGAAATGTTGGAATTGTTGAGCTTACTTTTGAATTTTTCCTGTGTAGGAAGTGATGTTTCATCAAATCTGTGAAGACTGTCTATGTAGTCGTAGAGGAAGACACCTTTACGAAGAACCAGCTCTATTTTACTGTCAGGCACAACCTTCCTTGTTTCTATAATATTTTCTTTATTCAGGTTTTCTGTTAGCTTCATAAGGTTGGATGGCATAATCTAAATAATTCCACAAATCTAAGCTTTATTTTACCAATTTTCTTTGAAAAACTTATAAACTTCTCCATCGTTGTAGCCAGAACATCTATAGCTCCATCATCTCTTCCTGATTCTGGTATTATAAAATGTGAGTCATAACCACTTAGGTTATGTAGAACTACAGGTATAAAACGTGGAATTTCGTAGTTCAAGTTACGAGAGTTACAGGCTTTACCTCTGTAAGCTCCTGTAAGATGATCGTGGTTTCGAACTTTATCATTATCCTGTGTTGTAACGATTGTTAATTGTTGTATTATAATCAAATTAGAACAATTGTATTTAGAAAATGTTGAATTTTGTAAGAACTGAGAGGTTTAGGAGTTTGTTCTGTTTTCCAAAAGTTTTCGATATAAATTCTCCAAGTTTTGAGAAAAATTCAGAATCTTTCCCTTTCAAATGAAAAAGTAGTTTTTCCCATATAAAATAGTTCAATAACCATTATTTACATTTCACTTTAAATCGCTGTACGGCACTTAATATTTGACCTATTTATTTGTAACCTAGGACAACATGCTTTCAATTTTTTAAATAAATCTTCACTAATTACATTAATTGAACTTCCAGTATTAATTATTGCTTCCTGTTTCACTTTGTTGTTTACTATAACTTCAATATTTGGTAAAATGTTTAGACTGTGTTCCATATTAGCACTGTTATTGTTTACAGTCGAGTAAGTAATCTTGTCGTCTGCTGTATTGTTGTGTACGGGTTTGTTTTTGTTTACTTTTTGCTGGATTTCTCTGAGGGGATCGACACGAGATCCGAATTTGGCCAACTCCCTCCCATAAGCTAGTTTTTTTGCTTCTGTGTTGTAATCACCTTCCGTGTAAAATTCGTTCCAGGTCTATTGTATTTTACTGAGTTATCTTGTTTATTTGGTGGTGTAAAAATTTATTGTACTGTTGTGTGTGCTTATGTGTGTTCTTATTCTGAAAGCAATCCCTCGCTATGTATCCATATATATTACATATAAAACATGTTTATCGATCTTCTACATTGTTTACAGCACGGCTAATGCTATGCTTAGGTGGTAGGTATGCTTTTACCTCTCTACGTTGTACATCGTTGTAACATACATTTTCTAATTGAATACACATGCTATCTAGGTCGGCATAGTTGGTAAGATTTCCCACAAATACTAATTTAGCTCTAGTTTCAGGATTTAATCCTAATTTAACAATATCTACAACATCTTCTTCGGTGGATCTAGTATTAAGTACCTCACTATAGATTTTCAATTCATTTATATATACTTCTAATGGTTCCCCAGACCTCTGTGGACGGTTTACCATTGTTTTTCTTGAGTTTTCTCCCAGTCCAATTGGAACGAATTGATTTAGAATAATTAAGTGAGTTTCACTTACAGTGTCCCTATCTTCTTTACATTTTAATATTTTGCTGTACAAAGGACCGTTTGCATATCCCAAGATAATCTCTAAAATCTCACTGTCTTTTAATTTAGTTTTATTTTTCAAAGCTAACATGTTTTTAATAAATTTGATCAACAAGCTTGCGTTTAACCCATCTGTTAGCTCAAATCTATTTAGATAACACTCTAGTCGATTAGGTAGGCGAGAATAATTCAACGTAACGTTTCGTTGACAGTTGAAATTATCTGCCATTTCTGGAGATGCGACTTCGTTCAAGGGTGCGCTTATCGATTGCCTCATTAAAACCGGTTTTCGAATTCCCTTTACCAAGCTTTGCTCAAACTCGTCTTCTATTTCGCCGTTTCTAGTTATTTCCTGCTCTATGTTGTCCTTCTCTGTTAAATCAATATTAATTTTTCCTACCATTTCCTTCAAGGAATTTAAAATATCCTCGAGGGATGACACTTTAGCTAAAGCGGCTTCATTACTTTAAAAGAAAACTTTTAAAACCTTTCATCTCAATTTGTAATGAGCTAACTTAACTTCAATACGGATTACATCACTTAAACATCTACTTTACACAACACCCTCAACTCTTTCTTTCCGATTTTCTAAGTTCACTTTAATGTACTCATATTCCTCTCCACCTAATACATGGCCGAACGGGTAACCTATATTAGGCCTAACACCTAACTTGACAAGCTCTCTAAATTTCTTTCTTAAATCACCCACTAACCGATTATTTATTCCTTTGGTAACGCTCACTAAAGGAATAAATACTTTTTGCCATGTGTTTAACTAAAAAAAAACATAAAAGTTGCTACTGTGCTGTCTTCCACTCATATTTCTCTTAAACGTGTTTCGTACATAAGTTCTTTCTTCAGGAGAAAGTCTACCTTGAGTGCCATCTTCTCAATTTATTTAATATTAAATTTTGTTTTAAAATCAGGTCTGAGATAATTTGGGATAAGCAAACACTCTTATATTTTAAACGTATATCTGTTGTTCAACTAGCAGAGTAGCGCACTTAATGTAGCCTTATTAAAGCTACTTTTTATTTTTGATATGCTGAACAAACTTAAAATAAGACTTGTCCAGTGATAAAAATTTTTCTTTATTTATCTTCTTATAAAAAACTTCAACAAATAAAATTGGTTTCTTCTATAAATAATGATAAAAATGAAAATAAAAATGTCTTCTTTTATTTACTCAATAGAACATAAATAAATTAAAACAACTCTTCCAAAATAATAAATTAAATATCTTCAGACCAGAATCTTTTTTATTTATTTAAGTTTTTTATTAATAAACGTCTTTAAACATTTAAATCAAAAAATTCAAAAATGCATTAAATTGTCTAAAAATTTTCAAAATTGTTTTTTTCTTAAATTTTCAAAAACTTTTATAAAATTGAATTTTCTTAAAATTGTCTAAAATTGTTTTAAAATTGCCTCCGGTAGATGTAGCTGTCCTGGAGGTTTCGAATCCAAAATTGACCACAACAAAGCTCGTCCGGTATTCAAACAATCACTCACACGCGAACTACAGAAAAATTTCCACAACGGTAAAGGAAAACCAAAACGGTACAAGTCACCGTGTACTCGAAAACGGATCGAACGTGGTCACACTCAGAAACGTATTGTAAAAACTGACCAAACGGCCGCACGCTTTGACCCACGGACTTACCCCCACTTTAACTCTAGAAGCTAAACCAACCAATTAGAACCCTCTAAACCAGGACATCTGAACAAGTAAGGCTCTCCAAACATGTTGCCTTCAGAAAAAGTAAAATTTGTATTTAAAGAAATAAAGTTTTTAGGATATTTAACCAGCAATAATGAAGTTACAATAGATCCTGAGCGCACCAGTTCAATTTTAAGTGCCAAATCCCTACGAATAGCAAAGCTAAGTGATAGCTTTTTACGCAATTTGAAAGCCATATTAAAAATGTATGCTTATAATAAACAAAATAAATGGGACAAATAAATAAGTGAATTGAATTTAGCCATAAACAACAACACATGTGAAAGTACTGGATTTAGTGGATTTGTATTAATGCTTACCCACGCCAAAAACGATCCGTTAACCAAAAAGTGGAGCTTGAACGACCTGGTGGAGAGAAATCTCAGTGAAGAAGACCGACTAAATCAGTTGAAGAAGGCAGTGGACAACCTTCGAAGAATGTGAGAGTGCAACCAACACAAGGCCGATGGACAAAAGGGGAATTCACTTCGCATCGGAGAGCAGGTCTACATAAGATCACGGGTGCAGTCCGACCAAAGCCGAGGATTCCAGGAGAAGTTGCATTGAATCTATGAGGGTCCATACCAGGTGCAAGCCCAGCTGAGTCCAGTGAGCATATAGGTGCAGAGGCTGTCCAATCCTAAAGAAGTGCGAAGAGTGCACATAAAAGATATCAAGGTCTAAAGAAGTCAATAAGATATTCTTGAATGTGGTAAATATGAGTTGGTAATGTATGAAGGGGTCATGAACTTTAATTGATCATGTATGATTTCAGCAATTAATAATTTTCAGGTTATAAAAAAAAATTGTGTAATTAAATAAATGGTAAACAAAGTTACTTATATATTTTAAATTTATTTAAAATGTATTATTTGATAATTGAAGTTGATAATGAATGACTAATTTTGTTTACATGTTATATGTCTGATTGTAAATAACGGATTACTAATGCTCATGGTGTAATTAATTTTCAGAAAAGTGAAATTAGTATATTAATTATGTACTTTCAATAAAAGAATTATTTTGAATAGCTCTCGAATCCACTCTACACTGCATCATACGGAACACGCAACAGAGAGTTGTATTTCAACACTGTCTAATGTCACTTTGGTTAACTTTTGCATATGTGGAGCACTTCCTGAGGAGTGGAGTGAGGAGAGCCAAGGTCAACGAGCTGGTCTTGTATCGATCCGGACAATCAGCTGATGAAGATGGGGGCATGCTTGCTTGTCCCATTCTTCTGTTTGGAGTGAGGACAATGGACAATGAAGCCAGTGCTGTGAACAATGGATAGTGGTCTCGTGCTCTTGACCAATTATCAAGTGACTGTTGGAAATGAAGTAAATGTGTTATAGTAGTTTGTAAGATGGTAGTATAAGAGAGCAAATATTTTTGGAGATCTGGAAAAGGAAAATTTAGGGTAGCTTTGGAAAATTCTTGTTAAGGTAAGAAAATCTCAAGTCCTTTTAGAGATGTGATGAAGATAGGGTTTAAAAAACAATTCTTTTTGAAGGGGGAAAATAATGTAACAATTGTTAGTTGTTGCATTATAATTAAATTAGAAAAATTGTATTTAGAAAATGTTAAATTTTGTAAGAACTGAGAGGTTTAGGAGTTTGTTTTGTTTTCCAAAAGTTTTTGATATAAATTCTCCAAGTTTTAGGAAAATTTAGAATCTTCCCCTTTCAAATAAAAAAGTTGTTTTTCCCATATAAAATAGTTAAATAACCAGTATTTTCATGTTTGTTAATTTCCTGTCAATTTCATGCGACTTGTTTTCTGAAGGCAACATGTTTGGTGAGCCTTACCTAATCAGATGTCCTGGTTTAGAGGGTTCTAATTGGTTGGTTTAGCTTCTAGACTTAAAGTGGGGATAAGTCCGTGGGTCGAAGTGTGCGGCCGTTCGGTCAATTTTTCCAATCAGTTTCTGAGTGTGACCACGTTCAATCTGCTTTCGAGTACATGGCGACTTGTACCGTATCAGATTTCCTTTACCGTTGTGGCAATTTTTCTGTAGTTCGCATGTGAGTGATTGTTCGAATGCCAGACGAGCTTTGTTGTAGTCAATTTTGGATTCGAAACCTCAAGAACAGCTACATCTCCCGGAAGCAATTATAAAACAATTTTAGACAATTTTAAGAAAATGCAATTCTATAACAATTTTAGAAAATGTAAGAAAATAAAACAATTTAGAAAATGTTTACACATTTTAATACAATTTTGAATTTTTTGATTAAAAAAATTAAAGAAATTTATTAAAAACTTAAATAAAAAAAAATGTCTGGTCTGAAGATATTTATTTTAACAAAAACAAACCCGTCCACAACAATACAGCAGACGACAATATTCCTCACTCGACTGTAAACAATAACAGTGCTAATATGGAACACAGTCTAAACATTTTTACCAAACTATTGAAGTTATAGTAAACAACAAAGTGAAACAGGAAGCATTAATTGATACTGGAAGTTCAATTAATGTAATTAGTGAAGATTTATTTAAAAAATTGAAAGCATGTTGTCCTAGGTTACAAGTAAATGGGTCAAATATTAAGTGCCGTACAGCGAGTCAAAGTGAAATGTAAATACTGGTTATTTAACTATTTTATATGGGAAAAACTACAGTTTTATTTGAAAGGGAAAGATTGTCAGGTGTTAGGCCTAATATAGGTTACCCGTCCGGCAATGTAGTAGGTGGAGAGGAATATGAGTACATTAAAGTGAACTTAGAAAATCGGAAAGAAAGAGTTGAGGGTGTTGTGTAAAGTAGATGTTTAAGTGATGTAATCCGTATTGAAGTTAAGTTAGCTCATTACAAATTGAGATGAAAGGGTTTAAAAGTTTTCTTTTAAAGTAATGAAGCCACTTTAGCTAAAGTGTCATCCCTCGAGGATATTTTAAATTCCTTGAAGGAAATGGTAGGAAAAATTAATATTGATTTAACAGAGAAGGACAACATAGAGCAGGAAATAACTAGAAACGGCGAAATAGAAGACGAGTTTGAGCAAAGCTTGGTAAAGGGAATTCAAAAACCGGTTTTAGTGAGCCAATCGATAAGCGCACCCTTGAACGAAGTCGCATCTCCAGAAATGACAGATAATTTCAACTGTCAACGAAACGTTACGTTGAATTATTCTCGCCTACCTAATCGACTAGAGCGTTATCTAAATAGATTTGAGCTAACAGATGGGTTAAACGCAAGCTTGTTGATCAAATTTATTAAAAACATGTTAGCTTTGAAAAATGAAACTAAATTAAAAGACAGTGAGATTTTAGAGATTATCTTGGGATATGCAAACGGTCCTTTGTACAGCAAAATATTAAAATGTAAAGAAGATAGGGACACTGTAAGTGAAACTCACTTAATTATTCTAAAACAATTCGTTCCAATGGGACTGGGAGAAAACTCAGAGAAAACAATGGTAAATCATCCACAGAGGTCTGGGGAACCATTAGAAGTATATAAAAATGAATTGAAAATCTATAGTGAGGTACTTAATACTAGATACACCGAAGAAGTTGTTGTAGACATTGTTAAATTAGTCTTAGAACTTAGGCTTAAGCGGCCGGTGTCATAACTAGAATCTACAGTTTCCGGTGACAACCGCGTCAAGGTACTATCTACAATATTTACAAGATGACCAGACGTTTCGCCCATACTGTGATGTGGCATCCTCAGTGGTTTCTCTGAGACTGAAATCGGCAAGTGACCTTCCAGCTTTATAACAGGTGGTGGGGTGGGGACTGGTTGGCAGGTATGCTGGAGAGGGGGGCGGAGGCACGACCCACGTGACCTACGGTCATTGGCCGAAAAATCAATATGGCTGACTCTTCCATTTTATTTCAATTTACTTAAAATGGGTTCCCATGTCTTTGGCAGCTGTATACTATCATCCTTATTAAAATTATTTCTTCTTTTATATATTTCTATAGCTTCCCTTACGATTCTCGGGTAGTAATGTGGGATGTTGGCAAGAACTTTAGTTTTGTCAAATAAAATTCCATGATTACTTTTTGTGCTATGTTCAAAAAGATAGTACCTTGACGCGGTTGTCACCGGAAACTGTAGATTCTAGTTATGACACCGGCCGCTTAAGCCTAAGTTCTAAGATTAAGTTCCTCTACGGGGAGGATATATTCAAGAAAACACGTTTATACGAACTAATGAATGTAAAACACAGTAAAAGTATCGCAAGATTAGCTTTTCTGAAGCGTTGCAGAGATAACAACATCTCACCCAACTGTGTAAAACTGAAACACCACAAAATAAACGGTTCTATCAAAAGTATCCTGAAAAAAGCAGAAATGTCAATTCTAAGAAGGGAAATCGGCGAAACAAGACACGAATTGTTCAAAATTAATAATGAACTAGTAAGGCTTCAAGAAGAATTATCAAGTGTCCTTAATTCAGCCGATTAGGAGATTATTCAAAACCTCAACAAAGATAAATCATTGAGAGTTCTCCAGCTAACTACAGAGAATAACAAGAAGAAATATACCAAGCTACAAGATGAATACTGTAAAAACAAGTTTTCAGAAAGTCAATTGGACGTTAGCAAAATTATAATTAATTTAACTGAAGATACCTTAGATCAACCCACAACTTCTTTACTTATGAAAGGATTTAACTATGCAGTAGCGCCTAATAAAATTCCAACTGAAGAAATTATTTGCTCTGTAGAAGAAGTGATAAAGGATTTACCATCGGAAAAAGCTGAAGAGATTAGACAGGATGTATCAGTGGTGCTCAGGAGAGCTCGGCTGCCAAAATCTAATCTCTCTAGGGATGAAAAAGTTGCATTGAAGGCTTTGAAAGAAGATGACTCAAGAATAGTTATACCATCAGATAAAGGAAATGCAACAGTAATTATGAAGACGGAAGATTATAAAGTCAAAATGAAAGATATGGTTAATAACGGTCCATATAAATTAGTAAGAAATCCGACTAAAAGAATTGCTTCAAGTGTATCAAAATTGGTTAAGTCAAACCCTAATTTTAACAATAAGATAAAAGGACAATTAATAAATTCTGACCCTAGGCCACCGCTATTGTACGGATTACCTAAGATACATAAAGAAAATATACCGATGAGACCTATAGTAAGTTCCATAGGATCACCTACTTATAATTTAGCTAAGTTTATATCAAAACAACTAAGTGAAGTTGTAGGAAAAACTGAGTCATTTGTTAGAGATTCCAGACATTTTATCAGCCTTATCAGCCAACAGAAGTTGCAAGATACTGACATACTAGTAAGTTTTGATGTAGAATCATTGTTCACTAAGGTTCCAGTACCTGAAACAATTGAAATAATCAAGGAAATTCTTAACAACGATTTAGCAGAGCTAGCTGAACTATGCCTCACATCAACTTATTTCTTCTTCGATGGGAAGTTCTATGAACAAACTGAGGGGGCAGCTATGGGATCACCTCTATCACCAGTTGCAGCTAATCTTTATATGGAAATATTTGAAAAGAAGGCACTTGAAACGTCTGATTTAAAACCAAAGGCATGGTATCGATATGTAGACGATGTTTGGGCTGTGTGGCCACATGGTAGAGAGAGATTGGATGATTTTTCTGCACCATATCAATTCTATTCACTCTAATATCAAGTTCACAATGGAAATCGAGAATAACGGAAGTCTGCCTTTCCTTGACGTTTTAACTGTGAGAAGAAGAGATGGACGAATAGGCCACTCGGTATACCGGAAACCTACACATACCAATAGATATTTAAATGCTGCTTCCCATCATCATCCGGCACAGAAGAATGCAGTTTTAAACACTTTAATCAATCGAGCCATTCACATTTCAGACCAAAATAGTTGGAAGGAAGAAAGACAAATATTATATTCAACATTAAATCAGAATGGATATTCAGTTAGAGAAATCAATAATACTATAAGAAAACAGTTGAAGAGGAAAGAACAAGACAATAGAGTAGATACAAGACAAGATAAGGATATCTCAAAAAAGGCGTATCTACCTTACATAAAGGGAGCAACGGAAAAGATTGGCAGGCTATTAAGTAAAGAAAATATAAAAACCATTTACAAGCCACCCAATAGATTAAAGAATTTTCTGAGGCCAGTCAAAGATAAAATTCCACTAGCTATGCCTGGAGTGTATGAAATACCTTGTAGTTGCGGGTCAGTCTACATAGGGGAAACCAAGAGGTTAATTTCCACAAGGATTAAGGAACATATAAGGCATACTAAGAATGAAGACACGGAAAAGTCTGCTGTTGCTGAACATAGCACAAAAAGTAATCATGGAATTTTATTTGACAAAACTAAAGTTCTTGCCAACATCCCACATTACTACCCGAGAATCGTAAGGGAAGCTATAGAAATATATAAAAGATGAAATAATTTTAATAAGGGTACACGGCTTCCAAAGATATGGGAACCCATTTCATGTAAATTGAAATAAAATGGAAGAGTCAGCCATATTGATTTTTCGGCCAATGACCGTAGGTCACGTGGGTCGTGCCTCCGCCCCCCTCTCCAGCATACCTGCCAACCAGTCCCCACCCCACCACCTGTTATAAAGCTGGAAGGTCACTTGCCGATTTCAGTCTCAGAGAAACCACTGAGGATGCCACATCACAGTATGGGCGAAACGTCTGGTCATCTTGTAAATATTGTAGATAGTACCTTGACGCGGTTGTCACCGGAAACTGTAGATTCTAGTTATGACACCGGCCGCTTAAGCCTAAGTTCTAAGATTAAGTTCCTCTACGGGGAGGATATATTCAAGAAAACACGTTTATACGAACTAATGAATGTAAAACACAGTAAAAGTATCGCAAGATTAGCTTT
The DNA here is from genome assembly GCA_035578905.1 of Stictocephala bisonia. Classification (NCBI taxonomy): domain Eukaryota; kingdom Metazoa; phylum Arthropoda; class Insecta; order Hemiptera; family Membracidae; genus Stictocephala; species Stictocephala bisonia. Next base: position 341,261 of record JAQJVL010000794.1, read on the forward strand.
TCTGAAGCGTTGCAGAGATAACAACATCTCACCCAACTGTGTAAAACTGAAACACCACAAAATAAACGGTTCTATCAAAAGTATCCTGAAAAAAGCAGAAATGTCAATTCTAAGAAGGGAAATCGGCGAAACAAGACACGAATTGTTCAAAATTAATAATGAACTAGTAAGGCTTCAAGAAGAATTATCAAGTGTCCTTAATTCAGCCGATTGGGAGATTATTCAAAACCTCAACAAAGATAAATCATTGAGAGTTCTCCAGCTAACTACAGAGAATCACAAGAAGAAATATACCAAGCTACAAGATGAATACTGTAAAAACAAGTTTTCAGAAAGTCAATTGGACGTTAGCAAAATTATAATTAATTTAACTGAAGATACCTTAGATCAACCCACAACTTCTTTACTTATGAAAGGATTTAACTATGCAGTAGCGCCTAATAAAATTCCAACTGAAGAAATTATTTGCTCTGTAGAAGAAGTGATAAAGGATTTACCATCGGAAAAAGCTGAAGAGATTAGACAGGATGTATCAGTGGTGCTCAGGAGAGCTCGGCTGCCAAAATCTAATCTCTCTAGGGATGAAAAAGTTGCATTGAAGGCTTTGAAAGAAGATGACTCAAGAATAGTTATACCATCAGATAAAGGAAATGCAACAGTAATTATGAAGACGGAAGATTATAAAGTCAAAATGAAAGATATGGTTAATAACGGTCCATATAAATTAGTAAGAAATCCGACTAAAAGAATTGCTTCAAGTGTATCAAAATTGGTTAAGTCAAACCCTAATTTTAACAATAAGATAAAAGGACAATTAATAAATTCTGACCCTAGGCCACCGCTATTGTACGGATTACCTAAGATACATAAAGAAAATATACCGATGAGACCTATAGTAAGTTCCATAGGATCACCTACTTATAATTTAGCTAAGTTTATATCAAAACAACTAAGTGAAGTTGTAGGAAAAACTGAGTCATTTGTTAGAGATTCCAGACATTTTATCAGCCTTATCAGCCAACAGAAGTTGCAAGATACTGACATACTAGTAAGTTTTGATGTAGAATCATTGTTCACTAAGGTTCCAGTACCTGAAACAATTGAAATAATCAAGGAAATTCTTAACAACGATTTAGCAGAGCTAGCTGAACTATGCCTCACATCAACTTATTTCTTCTTCGATGGGAAGTTCTATGAACAAACTGAGGGGGCAGCTATGGGATCACCTCTATCACCAGTTGCAGCTAATCTTTATATGGAAATATTTGAAAAGAAGGCACTTGAAACGTCTGATTTAAAACCAAAGGCATGGTATCGATATGTAGACGATGTTTGGGCTGTGTGGCCACATGGTAGAGAGAGATTGGATGATTTTCTGCACCATATCAATTCTATTCACTCTAATATCAAGTTCACAATGGAAATCGAGAATAACGGAAGTCTGCCTTTCCTTGACGTTTTAACTGTGAGAAGAAGAGATGGACGAATAGGCCACTCGGTATACCGGAAACCTACACATACCAATAGATATTTAAATGCTGCTTCCCATCATCATCCGGCACAGAAGAATGCAGTTTTAAACACTTTAATCAATCGATCCATTCACATTTCAGACCAAAATAGTTGGAAGGAAGAAAGACAAATATTATATTCAACATTAAATCAGAATGGATATTCAGTTAGAGAAATCAATAATACTATAAGAAAACAGTTGAAGAGGAAAGAACAAGACAATAGAGTAGATACAAGACAAGATAAGGATATCTCAAAAAAGGCGTATCTACCTTACATAAAGGGAACAACGGAAAAGATTGGCAGGCTATTAAGTAAAGAAAATATAAAAACCATTTACAAGCCACCCAATAGATTAAAGAATTTTCTGAGGCCAGTCAAAGATAAAATTCCACTAGCTATGCCTGGAGTGTATGAAATACCTTGTAGTTGCGGGTCAGTCTACATAGGGGAAACCAAGAGGTTAATTTCCACAAGGATTAAGGAACATATAAGGCATACTAAGAATGAAGACACGGAAAAGTCTGCTGTTGCTGAACATAGCACAAAAAGTAATCATGGAATTTTATTTGACAAAACTAAAGTTCTTGCCAACATCCCACATTACTACCCGAGAATCGTAAGGGAAGCTATAGAAATATATAAAAGAAGAAATAATTTTAATAAGGATGATAGTATACAGCTGCCAAAGACATGGGAACCCATTTTAAGTAAATTGAAATAAAATGGAAGAGTCAGCCATATTGATTTTTCGGCCAATGACCGTAGGTCACGTGGGTCGTGCCTCCGCCCCCCTCTCCAGCATACCTGCCAACCAGTCCCCACCCCACCACCTGTTATAAAGCTGGAAGGTCACTTGCCGATTTCAGTCTCAGAGAAACCACTGAGGATGCCACATCACAGTATGGGCGAAACGTCTGGTCATCTTGTAAATATTGTAGATAGTACCTTGACGCGGTTGTCACCGGAAACTGTAGATTCTAGTTATGACACCGGCCGCTTAAGCCTAAGTTCTAAGATTAAGTTCCTCTACGGGGAGGATATATTCAAGAAAACACGTTTATACGAACTAATGAATGTAAAACACAGTAAAAGTATCGCAAGATTAGCTTTTCTGAAGCGTTGCAGAGATAACAACATCTCACCCAACTGTGTAAAACTGAAACACCACAAAATAAACGGTTCTATCAAAAGTATCCTGAAAAAAGCAGAAATGTCAATTCTAAGAAGGGAAATCGGCGAAACAAGACACGAATTGTTCAAAATTAATAATGAACTAGTAAGGCTTCAAGAAGAATTATCAAGTGTCCTTAATTCAGCCGATTGGGAGATTATTCAAAACCTCAACAAAGATAAATCATTGAGAGTTCTCCAGCTAACTACAGAGAATCACAAGAAGAAATATACCAAGCTACAAGATGAATACTGTAAAAACAAGTTTTCAGAAAGTCAATTGGACGTTAGCAAAATTATAATTAATTTAACTGAAGATACCTTAGATCAACCCACAACTTCTTTACTTATGAAAGGATTTAACTATGCAGTAGCGCCTAATAAAATTCCAACTGAAGAAATTATTTGCTCTGTAGAAGAAGTGATAAAGGATTTACCATCGGAAAAAGCTGAAGAGATTAGACAGGATGTATCAGTGGTGCTCAGGAGAGCTCGGCTGCCAAAATCTAATCTCTCTAGGGATGAAAAAGTTGCATTGAAGGCTTTGAAAGAAGATGACTCAAGAATAGTTATACCATCAGATAAAGGAAATGCAACAGTAATTATGAAGACGGAAGATTATAAAGTCAAAATGAAAGATATGATTAATAACGGTCCATATAAATTAGTAAGAAATCCGACTAAAAGAATTGCTTCAAGTGTATCAAAATTGGTTAAGTCAAACCCTAATTTTAACAATAAGATAAAAGGACAATTAATAAATTCTGACCCTAGGCCACCGCTATTGTACGGATTACCTAAGATACATAAAGAAAATATACCGATGAGACCTATAGTAAGTTCCATAGGATCACCTACTTATAATTTAGCTAAGTTTATATCAAAACAACTAAGTGAAGTTGTAGGAAAAACTGAGTCATTTGTTAGAGATTCCAGACATTTTATCAGCCTTATCAGCCAACAGAAGTTGCAAGATACTGACATACTAGTAAGTTTTGATGTAGAATCATTGTTCACTAAGGTTCCAGTACCTGAAACAATTGAAATAATCAAGGAAATTCTTAACAACGATTTAGCAGAGCTAGCTGAACTATGCCTCACATCAACTTATTTCTTCTTCGATGGGAAGTTCTATGAACAAACTGAGGGGGCAGCTATGGGATCACCTCTATCACCAGTTGCAGCTAATCTTTATATGGAAATATTTGAAAAGAAGGCACTTGAAACGTCTGATTTAAAACCAAAGGCATGGTATCGATATGTAGACGATGTTTGGGCTGTGTGGCCACATGGTAGAGAGAGATTGGATGATTTTCTGCACCATATCAATTCTATTCACTCTAATATCAAGTTCACAATGGAAATCGAGAATAACGGAAGTCTGCCTTTCCTTGACGTTTTAACTGTGAGAAGAAGAGATGGACGAATAGGCCACTCGGTATACCGGAAACCTACACATACCAATAGATATTTAAATGCTGCTTCCCATCATCATCCGGCACAGAAGAATGCAGTTTTAAACACTTTAATCAATCGAGCCATTCACATTTCAGACCAAAATAGTTGGAAGGAAGAAAGACAAATATTATATTCAACATTAAATCAGAATGGATATTCAGTTAGAGAAATCAATAATACTATAAGAAAACAGTTGAAGAGGAAAGAACAAGACAATAGAGTAGATACAAGACAAGATAAGGATATCTCAAAAAAGGCGTATCTACCTTACATAAAGGGAACAACGGAAAAGATTGGCAGGCTATTAAGTAAAGAAAATATAAAAACCATTTACAAGCCACCCAATAGATTAAAGAATTTTCTGAGGCCAGTCAAAGATAAAATTCCACTAGCTATGCCTGGAGTGTATGAAATACCTTGTAGTTGCGGGTCAGTCTACATAGGGGAAACCAAGAGGTTAATTTCCACAAGGATTAAGGAACATATAAGGCATACTAAGAATGAAGACACGGAAAAGTCTGCTGTTGCTGAACATAGCACAAAAAGTAATCATGGAATTTTATTTGACAAAACTAAAGTTCTTGCCAACATCCCACATTACTACCCGAGAATCGTAAGGGAAGCTATAGAAATATATAAAAGAAGAAATAATTTTAATAAGGATGATAGTATACGGCTGCCAAAGACATGGGAACCCATTTTAAGTAAATTGAAATAAAATGGAAGAGTCAGCCATATTGATTTTTCGGCCAATGACCGTAGGTCACGTGGGTCGTGCCTCCGCCCCCCTCTCCAGCATACCTGCCAACCAGTCCCCACCCCACCACCTGTTATAAAGCTGGAAGGTCACTTGCCGATTTCAGTCTCAGAGAAACCACTGAGGATGCCACATCACAGTATGGGCGAAACGTCTGGTCATCTTGTAAATATTGTAGATAGTACCTTGACGCGGTTGTCACCGGAAACTGTAGATTCTATTATTGTTAAATTAGGATTAAATCCTGAAACTAGAGCTAAATTAGTATTTGTGGGAAATCCTACCAACTATGAAGACCTAAATAGCATGTGTATTCAATTAGAAAATGTATGATACAACGATGTACAACATAGAGAGGTAAAAGCATACCTACCACCTAAGCATAGCATTAGCCGTGCTGTAAACAATGTAGAAGATCGATAAACATGTTTTATATGTAATAAATATGGACACATAGCGAGGGATTACTTTCAGAATAAGAACACACATAAGCACACACAACAGTACAACAAAGTTTTCACACCACCAAATAAACAAGATAACTCAGTAAAATACAATAGACCTGGAACGAATTTTACATGGAAGGTGGTTACAACACAGAAGCAAAAAACTAGCTTATGGGAGGGAGTTGGCCAAATTCGGATCTCGTGTCGATCCCCTTAGAGAAATCCAGCAAAAGTAAACAAAAACAAACCCGTACACAACAATACAGCAGACGACAAGATTACTTACTCGACTGTAAACAATAACAGTGCTAATATGGAACACAGTCTAAACATTTTACCAACTATTGAAGTTATAGTAAACAACAAAGTGAAACAGGAAGCATTAATTAATACTGGAAGTTCAATTAATGTAATTAGTGAAAATTTGTTTGAAAAATTGAAAGCATGTTGTCCTAGGTTACAATTAAATGGGTCAGATATTAAGTGCCGTACAGCGAGTCAAAGTGAAATGAAAATACTGGTTATTTAACTATTTTATATAGGAAAAACTACTTTTTTATTTGAAAGGGGAAGATTCTAATTTTGTATCAAAACTTGGAGAATTATATCGAAAACTTTTTGAAAACAAAACAAACTCCTAAACCTCTCAGTTCTTACAAAATTTAACATTTTCTAAATAAAATTTTTCTAATTTAATAATAATGCAACAACTAACAATTAATTGTTACAGCGTAAACATGTTCTTACACAAATAACCCTCTGTTTACGAATCATGTTTTTGTTGTTCTACTCTTGTCATCGGCAACATCACTCTCACACTGTTTTACATGTTTTCCACTGTTCCAGCGATATCGTACAGATTGTCAACAAAGTATCGAGCTGCTTTTTCACCACGGTAAAACTTCGGCGTTGATGATATTTCATATCTGCGTAGATGGTCTTCAGAAAGTGTGGACTTGAACATCAAACAATAGCTGTTTGGTTTATGCAGCTGATACTTTCTTCTTTTTGCTTCTTCATCACAAGCTTATCACACAGTTCTTATCAGTCTGTGGATGAGGTCGGACGCTCCGATAAGCCGCTCGTAAGTGTCCAAGCTTGCCTACCTGCCCGTGTCTGATCAGGCCCAGTTTCGTATTTCTACATGTGCGAAGTAATTTTATTTTCAATAAGTATTCAATTATTGGTGTGGTGTCCTATAGTAATAACCATAGTGAGGCTAGTTTTTTGTTTTGTGGTATTACAACATAAATTGACGTTAATATATTGCTAGAATTAAAAATCATTTCACACCATTTCTTGATAGGATTGTACAATTCAATGGAAATGAATTGCCCCAAGTGCAACCGCGATGTGTCTGGTGGAAAAAGTATTGTGAAGTGTGTGGAATGCAGTATGCAGTACCATGTGGCTTGTTGCCGCATTCGCACTGCCGCTAAACTGTCGTCGATGACACCGCAGGCCATCGCCGCTTGGAAGTGTGACGAGTGCGCTAACGACACGTCCAGTATAAAATCGGACTCCGACGACCCGAAAATTCTTGATATATTACGGTCAATCCAACGTGACATTGCCGACTCCAAGCGATCAAATAAATCTGGTTTCGAAGCTATTAATTTAAGTCTTGGAAATATGCAGACGTCAATCGAGAATCTCAAGCAACAGTTGGTAGCGGTCGAAAATGAAAATAAAACCCTGAAAGATGAATGCAGTAAACTCCGTAAGGATAATGTTGCTATGGAGGCAAGAGTTACCAGTTTAGAAAACCACGTAGAAGACCTGCAGCAGTACTCGCGGAACCGTAACGTGGAAATCAAGGGCGTCCCTCTGACTAAAAACGAAAACATTTACCAGGTTCTCGAGTGTGCTGCTAAGGCATTGGGAATCGCATACGATCGCCAGAGCATATCGACCGCGCACCGACTTCCTACTCCTAAGGGGAAGGGTTTCCATCCGTCAATAATCTGCCAGTTCGTGAGTAGGACAACCAGAGCAGATTGGATCGCCGCAGCCAGGATGAAGAAACTGCAGTCAACCGACTTGGCACCGTCTCTGCGTCCATCTCCAGTATTCATCGTCGACCACCTGACCTCACACAACAAACGACTATTGGGCTACGCTAAGTCTCTAGTGAAGGACGGCCATCTCGCCTTCGCTTGGTCGAGGGATGGAAAGGTATTGGTCAGGAAGACGGCAGACTCCCGGGTGAAAAGAGTGTGGAGCGTGGGAGACGTGGACAGCACCGCTCATCTTGGCGGCGATGGAACACAGGACCCTCTGAACACCAGGATCAACTCACTCCCGGCCGACGCTTGAAACACTGGGACATAGTACAATAGGTACCTTAATCATGTTCTATTTTTCTTGTTTTAAAGATAATTTTTAATAATAATAGTATGTTGTTTATAGGGCATTATTTTAAATAAGTAATTAAATATGTTTCTTTTCATTCTTATTTTTAAACTTATAAATATGTGTAATAATAATATTTCAATGGTCTTAATTTTTTATTATTTAACAGGCCCAAATTTAATTATGCTGGTTGTTATAAGCTACCGTAACAGTTATAATCTAATAATTATTGTTTGTAATGCTCAATTTTCGTAATCGTTTCTTTATAATTTTGATTAACTACAGCAAATTTTTTTTTTTTTTTTAATTTAAAAGATTTGTCTTCGAAGGATTTGTCAAAAATAATATCCATTAGACTATTATTAACTTTCTCTCGTTATTATTATTTGGATAAAAATCATCTTTCGGAGTTAGGTTAAACTACATAGCAGTAATAACATGTTTTTTTTTTTTTTTTTAATTCTGACTTTTTATTGATAAGAAGTTTTTTTTGCGTATATTCCAATATTTAAATATATTATAGTTGTTTCATTAAACTATATATTATCATCTTACAATCAGATCAAAACACATACGTCTCTCTAGTTTATCTAAGTAATCCCCGTTGTGGTATTGTTATGTAATAAATGTGTTTTTGTAGAGCAATATCACGATTATAACAAGGTTTCTTCTTTCATTTAATCCGATCGTTATTTCACAATAATATTAAATATGTTTATGTATGTTAAGAATTTAAATAAGTATTTTCAATAATTTCTTATTTATCCTTTTTATAACTCCTGAGTTATGTGGAGTGTGTCTAAATGTGGGTCTAGTGTACTGAATATGTAAGTACGCATGGTTTAAAGTTTATTGCTTATGTTTAGCCTAAATTTCATGTTATTGTAGGATAAATTTCATGTACACCATCTACCCAAGGAATTATATAAATAACTATGTAAGTTTCTTTTTTTTTCTTTTTTCTATTTTTATAGTGCTACATTAAAATATATTGTTTGCTTTGTGATCGTATAACTGTTCCATTATCAAAACACGTACTGCCTACGTCTTATTTATTACATATCAATTCTCTTTTCATGGATGGTTATAAATTAAATAATTTGTTTTATAAGGTGAGATAGAAAGCATTTTATTATTATCTTAGTGTGTTTTAATTTTATCTCATAATTTATATTTACTATATATTTTTATCATTGTTATTGCAACTTTAATCGTATTGCCTCATTGTATCCATCCTATATTATTAGTAGTCATTACTAATTGAAGAGTAAATATTCAAGAAGCACGATTAGTTCATGTTTGGTACCATGCTGGATATTTTCATTTTATGTTATTGAAGAATTGTTTTTGTTTACTTAATTTTAAATAGTTAGGTCGTAAATCTTTTTTATCTTTGTTGTGATTAGGCCTATGTACATTGTTGCTTCTTTTAGTGACATGGGTTTAATTCAATAAATACACTTATTACTGTTTTATTCAATTGGGCAGGTAGGACAGTAATCTACTGTATGGACGATGTAATAGATGAGATTGCGAATTACAGAGTTGTCAATGCATGCGTATATGAGGGGGCAGATGATTTTAAATTTTTTGTAGAAAAAAATGCAAACCTAAAGAATTCCATAACAATTTTAAGTGTGAATATCAGGAGTTATAACAAAAATATAGATGAGTTACTTATTATATTAAATAATTATAGTTATAATTTTGATATTATTGTACTAACAGAGACTTGGCTAGATGAAAGTTGCGCGAATGCGAGTATGGATGGGTATGATGTGATTGTGAATAAATCTAGTAAAAACCAGAATGATGGCGTGATTGTGTTTGTAAGTAAATGTTTGTGTGTGCGGTCTGAGGAAGTGAGTTTGCATGGTGCTACATGTATCAAAGCAGATATAATGCTTGGCAGTGATCGGCTGTCGCTGCTGTCTGTCTACCGGAGTCCATCGAGCGACTTTGGCCTGTTCATCGATGACCTTGAGTCTTATCTGGACGATCGGTGCAGGAGGAGTTCGTACTGGCTGGTTGGGGACATTAATTGTTGTATTTTGCCTGGAACTGTGGACCCGCTAGCTCAAAGATACCTCGATGTACTTTATGGAGCAGGATTTGTTAGCTGTATAAATATTCAAACTAGGGTTACAGATGTCTCAGTCAGCTGTATAGATCATGTATTTACAGACGTAAACGACGTTAGTTTAATCAAATCCGCGGTGATTAAGTCTCAATTAATCGATCATTATTTTATAGCCGCTCAATACCAATCTTGCACTGAGAAATACTCAAACGAGTCTCCTTTAAACAATAAAACTTCTTTCTTTGATGTAGATTCAGCTGGTCGTCTTATCTCTGGTTGGGATTGGTCCCCGGTAATGAACGCTACTGACGCCAATTCGGCCAGTAATACGCTTGTACAACTATTCAAAAGTATTATTGATATGTCAATGAAAGTAAAAAAAGTTTCATCAAAAACATCACGACTAAAACCTTGGATGTCTACAGCATTAGTGAGATCGATACGGACCAGAGATGCGATGAGCAGGAGATTGAAAAAGCAACCGTTTAATATTGAACTAAAAATTCGCTTTAGAAATTACCGGAACATTTTAACAACCTTGATTAAATCCGCAAAACATTTACATTATCGCAGGTTAATTAACGAATCGTCAAACAATAAACGAAAAATGTGGAAAAACGTGGCTGAAGTCATGGGTTTAAACAAAAGTAAAGATAAATTTCCTGTGGAGCATTTTTTAAAAAACAGTGATATTCCAAAAATTGAAGGCATAAAATACGTCGCTGATACATTAAACGACTATTACGTAGGGGTAGGAGCCAACCTAGCCGGAGCTGTTCCTCCTGTATCCGAGACAGTGTTGAGCGACCGGGAGTTTCGAGTGGACTCCGACTTCCAGCTGGAACCGGTGACGGAGGAGAGACTGTTTCATATAGTCTCAAGCATGAAGGGTAATTCAGCCCCCGGCCCTGATAACATTCCGGCATCTCTAATTAAAATTTTTTTTGAATTCATAAAACTCCCATTACTTCATGTAATTAATTTAAGTATAAATCAAGGTGTTTTCCCAACTATTTTTAAACTTGGCAAAGTGATTCCAATATATAAAGGTGGCCCAAAGGACCAATGTGTCAGTTTCAGACCAATTACTTTAACTAGTGTATTGTCTAAACTAATCGAAAGAAGTGTAAGATGCCAATTAGAAAAATATGTAACCGATCACAATATTTTGTTTCAAAATCAATTCGGCTTCCGGAATGACCACAATTTAAATGACGCCTTGTTTTTGGTTACAAAAAATATACATAACGCTATTGAGCGAAATAAAAAATCGTTAGTTGTATTCATAGACCTTGCCAAAGCATTTGATAGTGTGGACAGGGGTTTGTTGATCGAAAAGCTTGAATCCATAGGAGTAAGGGGCACGGAATTACATTGGTTTCGAAGCTATCTCAGTGATCGGTATCAGACAGTGTCAATTTATGACCAATTTAGTTCAAATAAAAAAATAGAGTACGGTGTTTTGCAAGGAAGTTCGTTAGGTCCTCTCTTGTTCTTAATTTTTGTAAATAATCTAGGTAAAATAAATTTAGCTGGGGGCCAAACATTTCTCTATGCCGACGATACTGCCATTTTGTTTGAAGGCGACAGTTGGAGGGAGGCTTTTGGATTGGCAGAGCGCGGTCTGCTCACTGTCAAGCGTTGGTTTGATCAATGTCGGCTCACTGTTAATATTTCCAAAACAAAATGTTTACCTATTTCCTTAAGAGCCGACTGCGATCCTGTAGATTACAATCTGCGCCTGCATACATGTGGTGGACAGCATGATTGTGTGATGTGTGAATGCGTGGAGCTTGTTAATGAATACAAATATTTGGGCATTGTTTTCGATAGCCGCATGAGGTGGTCGAGTCATATAAACTATCTGAGGAATAAACTCCGGAAATTCATATTTATCTTTTCCTATCTTAATAGAGTACTTGAACCGGATTTACTAAAAACTGTATATTATGCCTATATACAATCTCAGCTTCAATATGGAATTATAGATTGGGGTGGATGCTTCCAAACTATTCTTTCACCTCTCGAAATAACTCAGAAGACAATAATTAAATCAGCATTACAAAAAAATCGACGTTTCCCAACGGACTTACTTTTTGATGAGTTCAAAGTTCTAAATTTATCTCAACTGTATATTAGAAGTTTATTGATGTACATTTTCAAAAATGAAAACAACATATTCAATCAGATTCAACACCCATATCTAACCCGTACTTCCACAAATCTCGGAATGAATGCGCCTCGATTGGTTAAAACAATAACGACGACATCTTCTCATTATATCGCAAATATCGTTTATTCTAAAGCTCCTCGCCACATTAAGAATCCTATACCATGTAGCATAAATGTTTATAAGAAATCTGTCAACCAGTGGATTGTTGAAATTGGTAGAGCGGAAATTAAAAGTTACTTTCGTTCTTCCTACACGTAAGTATCGCACAATAGACTACATTCAGAATGATGAAGTGCGCGCGCGTGTGTTTGTGTGTGTGTGTGTGTGTGTTTTATATGCATGTCTGCGTTGTGCTTGTGTGGGTGTGTGTGTGTAAGTGTGTGCTTTTGTTAGGGTGCGTCTGTGTGTGTGATAGGGGAGTGATGTGAGTAAGTGCAAATGTGACTGTGAATGTGTGTTTGTATGGTAGGTGAGTGGGTGTGAAGTCTCTACTAATAATAGCTCCTGATACAATAAGTATTAATTGCTTATTTGTCCCTTCTTATTGCGCATGCATATATATGATATTCTTTTATATCAAACTAGTTTTAAGTTATATTGTTCTTTATGTTATTTAGTAGTAGTGGCCGACAACATTCCGACTGTTCTGGACTCGTTTCCCCTCACACAGGCAGCCGCCCATGTGGGGAACCAATTTCATGTAATTTTGTATATATTTCTTTGTATATGTTATAAGGAGGAAATAAATACATTTTTCATTTCATTCAATTCATTTCATTTCATTTCATTTCATTTCATTTCATTTCATTTCATTTCATTTCATTTCATTTCATTTCATTTCATTTCATTTCATTTCATTTCATTTCATTTCATTTCATTTCATTTCATTTCATTTCATTTCATTTCATTTCATTTCATTTCATTTCATTTCATTTCATTTCATTTCATTTCATTTCATTTCATTTCATTTCATTTCATTTCATTTCATTTCATTTCATTTCATTTCATTTCATTTCATTTCATTTCATTTCATTTCATTTCATTTCATTTCATTTCATTTCATTTCATTTCATTTCATTTCATTTCATTTCATTTCATTTCATTTCATTTCATTTCATTTCATTTCATTTCATTTCATTTCATTTCATTTCATTTCATTTCATTTCATTTCATTTCATTTCATTTCATTTCATTTCATTTCATTTCATTTCATTTCATTTCATTTCATTTCATTTCATTTCATTTCATTTCATTTCATTTCATTTCATTTCATTTCATTTCATTTCATTTCATTTCATTTCATTTCATTTCATTTCATTTCATTTCATTTCATTTCATTTCATTTCATTTCATTTCATTTCATTTCATTTCATTTCATTTCATTTCATTTCATTTCATTTCATTTCATTTCATTTCATTTCATTTCATTTCATTTCATTTCATTTCATTTCATTTCATTTCATTTCATTTCATTTCATTTCATTTCATTTCATTTCATTTCATTTCATTTCATTTCATTTCATTTCATTTCATTTCATTTCATTTCATTTCATTTCATTTCATTTCATTTCATTTCATTTCATTTCATTTCATTTCATTTCATTTCATTTCATTTCATTTCATTTCATTTCATTTCATTTCATTTCATTTCATTTCATTTCATTTCATTTCATTTCATTTCATTTCATTTCATTTCATTTCATTTCATTTCATTTCATTTCATTTCATTTCATTTCATTTCATTTCATTTCATTTCATTTCATTTCATTTCATTTCATTTCATTTCATTTCATTTCATTTCATTTCATTTCATTTCATTTCATTTCATTTCATTTCATTTCATTTCATTTCATTTCATTTCATTTCATTTCATTTCATTTCATTTCATTTCATTTCATTTCATTTCATTTCATTTCATTTCATTTCATTTCATTTCATTTCATTTCATTTCATTTCATTTCATTTCATTTCATTTCATTTCATTTCATTTCATTTCATTTCATTTCATTTCATTTCATTTCATTTCATTTCATTTCATTTCATTTCATTTCATTTCATTTCATTTCATTTCATTTCATTTCATTTCATTTCATTTCATTTCATTTCATTTCATTTCATTTCATTTCATTTCATTTCATTTCATTTCATTTCATTTCATTTCATTTCATTTCATTTCATTTCATTTCATTTCATTTCATTTCATTTCATTTCATTTCATTTCATTTCATTTCATTTCATTTCATTTCATTTCATTTCATTTCATTTCATTTCATTTCATTTCATTTCATTTCATTTCATTTCATTTCATTTCATTTCATTTCATTTCATTTCATTTCATTTCATTTCATTTCATTTCATTTCATTTCATTTCATTTCATTTCATTTCATTTCATTTCATTTCATTTCATTTCATTTCATTTCATTTCATTTCATTTCATTTCATTTCATTTCATTTCATTTCATTTCATTTCATTTCATTTCATTTCATTTCATTTCATTTCATTTCATTTCATTTCATTTCATTTCATTTCATTTCATTTCATTTCATTTCATTTCATTTCATTTCATTTCATTTCATTTCATTTCATTTCATTTCATTTCATTTCATTTCATTTCATTTCATTTCATTTCATTTCATTTCATTTCATTTCATTTCATTTCATTTCATTTCATTTCATTTCATTTCATTTCATTTCATTTCATTTCATTTCATTTCATTTCATTTCATTTCATTTCATTTCATTTCATTTCATTTCATTTCATTTCATTTCATTTCATTTCATTTCATTTCATTTCATTTCATTTCATTTCATTTCATTTCATTTCATTTCATTTCATTTCATTTCATTTCATTTCATTTCATTTCATTTCATTTCATTTCATTTCATTTCATTTCATTTCATTTCATTTCATTTCATTTCATTTCATTTCATTTCATTTCATTTCATTTCATTTCATTTCATTTCATTTCATTTCATTTCATTTCATTTCATTTCATTTCATTTCATTTCATTTCATTTCATTTCATTTCATTTCATTTCATTTCATTTCATTTCATTTCATTTCATTTCATTTCATTTCATTTCATTTCATTTCATTTCATTTCATTTCATTTCATTTCATTTCATTTCATTTCATTTCATTTCATTTCATTTCATTTCATTTCATTTCATTTCATTTCATTTCATTTCATTTCATTTCATTTCATTTCATTTCATTTCATTTCATTTCATTTCATTTCATTTCATTTCATTTCATTTCATTTCATTTCATTTCATTTCATTTCATTTCATTTCATTTCATTTCATTTCATTTCATTTCATTTCATTTCATTTCATTTCATTTCATTTCATTTCATTTCATTTCATTTCATTTCATTTCATTTCATTTCATTTCATTTCATTTCATTTCATTTCATTTCATTTCATTTCATTTCATTTCATTTCATTTCATTTCATTTCATTTCATTTCATTTCATTTCATTTCATTTCATTTCATTTCATTTCATTTCATTTCATTTCATTTCATTTCATTTCATTTCATTTCATTTCATTTCATTTCATTTCATTTCATTTCATTTCATTTCATTTCATTTCATTTCATTTCATTTCATTTCATTTCATTTCATTTCATTTCATTTCATTTCATTTCATTTCATTTCATTTCATTTCATTTCATTTCATTTCATTTCATTTCATTTCATTTCATTTCATTTCATTTCATTTCATTTCATTTCATTTCATTTCATTTCATTTCATTTCATTTCATTTCATTTCATTTCATTTCATTTCATTTCATTTCATTTCATTTCATTTCATTTCATTTCATTTCATTTCATTTCATTTCATTTCATTTCATTTCATTTCATTTCATTTCATTTCATTTCATTTCATTTCATTTCATTTCATTTCATTTCATTTCATTTCATTTCATTTCATTTCATTTCATTTCATTTCATTTCATTTCATTTCATTTCATTTCATTTCATTTCATTTCATTTCATTTCATTTCATTTCATTTCATTTCATTTCATTTCATTTCATTTCATTTCATTTCATTTCATTTCATTTCATTTCATTTCATTTCATTTCATTTCATTTCATTTCATTTCATTTCATTTCATTTCATTTCATTTCATTTCATTTCATTTCATTTCATTTCATTTCATTTCATTTCATTTCATTTCATTTCATTTCATTTCATTTCATTTCATTTCATTTCATTTCATTTCATTTCATTTCATTTCATTTCATTTCATTTCATTTCATTTCATTTCATTTCATTTCATTTCATTTCATTTCATTTCATTTCATTTCATTTCATTTCATTTCATTTCATTTCATTTCATTTCATTTCATTTCATTTCATTTCATTTCATTTCATTTCATTTCATTTCATTTCATTTCATTTCATTTCATTTCATTTCATTTCATTTCATTTCATTTCATTTCATTTCATTTCATTTCATTTCATTTCATTTCATTTCATTTCATTTCATTTCATTTCATTTCATTTCATTTCATTTCATTTCATTTCATTTCATTTCATTTCATTTCATTTCATTTCATTTCATTTCATTTCATTTCATTTCATTTCATTTCATTTCATTTCATTTCATTTCATTTCATTTCATTTCATTTCATTTCATTTCATTTCATTTCATTTCATTTCATTTCATTTCATTTCATTTCATTTCATTTCATTTCATTTCATTTCATTTCATTTCATTTCATTTCATTTCATGTAGCATAATAATTCCTTGTGGGATAATTCATTCCAACAAAATTGTATTATATTGGACTTCCATATATTTTCGGCTAGGTCTTATCACATTGTCTTTAACCTATTTTGCTAGCATGGCATATATAAAATATTCTGCATCCTAATTTTGTACATTAATACAAGATTTGGTATTAACAATCTTCTCGGGAAGTTGGATACAGCAACTTACTCTCAATCCATACACATGTTTGTGTACTCTCACATCGAGCCCTGTTATTTCTAACAAACTCCATCCTGATCCTCTTCCTTCGTGTTCTTGTAGTTTCTTTAAGAGCTCTTCAAAACATTCACTTACATTATGTTGAGGAGAGTGGGGGCATCTGGGTAGAACAAGACGTGTGTTTTGATCGCTCCGTAGTTTTAACATTTTATCGAAGTTCTAGTGATTGCTTAGCGTTAAGAAGCTGTGAAAGTGCGTATTTTAACTCGTGACAACGTGTTTAAGGCGTGTTGGACATAGAGTTTTGCTGTAAGTCATGATTAATTGTGTTTAATGTAAAGCTAACCAACAAGGTTAAACAAGAGTACAGCAACAACTCCACGTTGAAGTAACTTCGGAGTAACGCGACTACTGACCTGCTGATTTCCTTGATTTGTTATCAGTCACATAGCTCAACTGATAGCACACACCCACACTGTGCAAGAGGCCCAGGATCGAAACCACCTGCCAGCTATACTTTTTGTCTACAGTCTGCATAATAATAATATACTATAATTCATAACTGTTTTTATTTGATTCTTTACATAACACTGTTTTTAATCACATTTTGATATCCTGAAAAAAATGTCGTTTACCATGGAAAATTCAAAGACTGGTAAACCCTTTATAATATATAATAATGTTAAATATAGACAAAAACGGATTCTAAGAAACGGTTCAGTATACTGGAGCTGTCTGGGCAAGACGTGTAGCGCAACAATAAAAACGGATGAACATAAAACAAGCGTTACTGTTTGTAATGAAAAACACAGTGGCAATCATCCAGTCACTATGCGAACGCTATCTTCCCCACTAGTTCAGTACCAGCCCCAATCTCCAGCAATGACTCCACCATCTATTGGTGTCACAACCCATATACATGACAAACGTTCACCGCCTTTTTCACAAATACCGACGATACACCAGTCACCATCCAGAGACGTCTCACCACCAGCCTACTCCACACCCTGCCCTGAGATTACAAGTTTTGTCACCTTAGGAAGAACTTCAGACATACACCCACCCGAAGAAGCTCCAGAAGAGATAAAGAAACTAAAGCAGGAAATTAATCGCCTTCAAAAGGAATATAACGGGTTATTGGAACACACAATCAATTCTGACACTCGCTTGTTGCAGTTTACCGATCAAATATTCACAAGCCACCCCACTTCTTTGCCAGACAAAATAACCCATACTCCTGCGATGGTTGACTTCGGTGTTCAATGTGAGCCGACACCTGAACGCACTTTTGTGAGTTCTAGTGTGCAGTGTAATTTTTCCTTACAATTTAACGCACTCACACAGCGGGAGGAAGACAGAGAGCTCATACAAAGCCTCAAAACTACCATACAAGTTCTTGAAGCGGAAAATCAGTATCTGCATACAGAGCTAAACATCTTTAAATGTGGTCAGAGCACTGAACAACCATGGTTTACCGTTACAAATAAAACAAAAAACAAAAATAACAAGATTAGTAAACCTACAACTTCATCTGAAAAACATACAGCTACATCAATTAAAAACAAAGTACAATCAGTTCAGGAAACAAAAATAATCAATAAAAATAGAAATTATAATACAAACTTATTAAAGAATAACAATAACAAAAAAAAAACCCAATAAGAGACCAACATATATATCCTTAAAAACAAAATCAATCACAATTAGAGGTGATAGCCATAGTCGACATATCGCAGAACTTGTGAGGGAACGAACAACTAATACAGCTGTGTACGGCATCTGTAAGCCTGGAGCCCGACTGAAAAACATCGTGCATCGAGACCCCTGGAGCTCAACCAACAACTGCGAAGTGCTGCTCGCCGGGACCAAAGACGTAGCGGCGGGTGATCCTCGTGACATATATCACAGTTTGGAGCACTACATCAACGATAGACCAGATGGCACCGAGATCATCATTGCCACACTGCCACACAGGTACGATCTGCACCCAGACCATCGCATCCATTATGACACATCTCGTGTAAATGCCTTCATAGAACAGCTGGCTCGTCGTCATGTTATTGAATTGCTGAGGATGGATGGTATTAATCGAAAGTTCTTCACTAGACACGGGCAACACTTGTCTATGCGTGGCAAACGTCTGATAGCGGGAATGATTGTGAAGATCCTTACAACGTCCGACGCTCCACATCTGAGTCACCAGAGCCAAATTCCAGCCAAAGGAGGAGCATCTCGAGCTACCACACCTTGTCACGGGGCCTTGCAGTCATCCTCTATTGCTAGTGGGAAACCTGCCAGTACGCCTGAGATGGCTACTCTGTGCCATCATCATGACTCCTACGCTCACGCTGTGATTGGAGCCCCTAGTCAAAGTGATGCCAATGACATGAGACGCTTTCCAGTTCCAAAAAACATGGTTATCGAAAATTGCTATGTAATAAAGTAAATTCACCTTCCTGTTCTGCTATGGTAGAAGATATATCAAAATACATATTCACGAAAAAAATTTTGTTTTCAACGATTCAAAATTACATTTTTTCCGGGATCAATGAAACTGGTTCACCAAAACGCTCAAATTGCCACTAATAAAATAGACGAGCTTATGCTTATTTGTGACGAGCTGGGACCAGATGTATTTGTAGTCTCTGAACATGGTTTCAGGCCTGAAACTATAAATCATTTCCAAATTCCGAAATTTCAATTGGCCAGTTATTTTTGTCGAAAAAACAATAAAGGGGGAGGTGTGGCACTCTTTGTTAAGCAACCATTAAAATTTGAGCCATTTAAAATTTACAATAGTTCAGATTTTGACTTTGAAGCTAATGGTGTTAAAGTTTTATCAAATTCCTTAGGAAAAGTATGTATAATCGGCTTATACAGATCACCTAATGGCTGTAGCCACTCTTCCTTTGTCAAGCTAGAGTTCCTATTAAATATATTATTTTCAAAATCAGTTAAGTTTTTGTTACTCGGAGATCTCAACATTAATGTAATGGAACCCACCTGCCCCCTCTCCCAGCGACTTCGCGATATCTTAAGTACTTTCAATTTAAATTGGTCCGTGAACTCACCTACACGAGTGACTGCTATGTCGAGTACTGCCATCGAAAACGTAATTACTAACATACCTCATGCGACAGTCTCTGTTCTGAACACTGCCGTATCTGATCACTATGCACTCGGGGTTGTGGTTCGTGGATGCAATTTGGAAGCTCATTCTTCACCAGTCAATATTGCCAGGAATATTAATTCCTAAAACGCCAGTCTACTCAATAATCTGTTGAAACGAGAGACATGGCACTATTTGAATAGCTATGATAATGTTGATGACATGTATCATGCTTTTCACAATGGATTTTTATATTACGTAGACTTAGCCCGCCCTTTCAAGAATACTAAACAATTAAAACACCCGAAAACTTGTTCTTGGATAACCAAGGGAATTCTTATCTCACGGGAAAAACTCAAATTCTTTCACAAAATATTCGTAACAACCCAAAACGAAAATTTCAAATCCTTTTTCAGAAGATATAGACAAATTTATAGAAAAGTCATACAAGCTGCTAAAGCCTATGACACCAATAAAGTCTTGAGCAATTGCGAGAATTTTTCAAAAACCGCTTGGAAAATTATCAACTCATCAGCACAACAATCAAAATTTTTCAATAAATCCAAACCAATTGAAATAAAAATTGGAGAAGATATAGTTCAAGATAAACTAACTGTTGCAAATGAATTTAACAGATTTTTTTCCACTGTAGCTTCACCGGATCCAATGTTTAATAAACCCCAATTCATAAATTATATTGGAGAGCCAGTTGCATCCATGGCCTTGACCCCTGTATGTGAGAAGGAGGTGGCTAGTGCCATTCAGAGGCTGCGCCCAAAAAAAACCTGTGACGCCGATGGCTTATCTGTATGGCTTTTAAAACTGTGCTTTCAGCACTTACTGAAGCCACTCACAAAATTAATAAATTTTTCATTTGAAACAAGACGTTTTCCGTCACATTTGAAAACTGCAAAAGTTGTTCCAATTCAAAAAAAAGATGACCCTTCACTCGCGAGCAATTATCGTCCTATTTCAATTCTTCCTGTCTTTAGTAAGATCTACGAAAGGATCTTCTATGATAGACTTTCAAGCTTCATAGATAGTTACAATTTGTTGAATCCAGAACAATTTGGATTCAGAAAGGAAAGATCCACAATTGATGCAATCAATAAACTTTTGGACACCGTTGTCGATGGCTTGGAGAGTGAAGAACAAGTGCTTAGTATTTTTCTTGACCTCTCCAAAGCATTTGATTGTGTGCACCATGAGACACTGCTGCACCTTTTAGAAAAATCTGGAGTTAGAGGTTTACCACACAGTTGGCTCACTTCGTATCTTAAAGATCGACACCAGTGTGTACAAATCTCAAATATAACCTCAAATAAAAATAGAATGGTTCATTGAGTCCCCCAGGGATCTATTGTCGGACCACTCCTTTTTTTAATCTATGTGTGCAGATTGAACACAGTGATTCAGAATGGAGAACTGATTCAATATGCCGATGATACGACTCTCTGTATTAAAGGAAAGACATCCAAAGAATTAGAAATAACAGCTTTTATAGAGCTGAGTTCTTGCATCCAACATTTCAGTGAACTGAATCTAAAATCAAATAAAGCCAAATCCAACATAATGAGTTTTTGCCTGCGACAGCAGGAGCTCCAATCTCAACCCATTGTCTTCGTGGATGACACTCTTTTAGAGGCGGTAAATTCCACAAAATTCCTTGGAATGTTCCTTGATAGAGGACAGACTTGGGACGATCATATTGACCACGTTTGTGGTAAAATTGCTTCAGGTATATATGCGTTGCGCAATCTTGCAAAGTTCTGTTCCCCTAGTGTCTTACTCATGGCCTATTATGGCATGGTGTATTCACATCTGGAATACGGAGTGAGACTTTGGGGAGGTTGTGCAAAAAGCAAAATTGAAAGAGTTTTTAACTTCAAAAAAAAGGCTGTTAGAATAATTGCTAAGTTGAACCACAGAGAGTCGTGCCGGAATTCTTTTAGGGAGTTAAAATTACTGACTTTACCTTGCCTTTATATGTATGAGGTGATACTATACTGCAGATCACGTTCTTCCTTGATTCGTGGCAGAAACGTTCACCAATACTACACTAGAGGCAGGGACAACCTCCGAACACAGCAACACAGATTGGCAGTATCAGACCACATGCCACATCAGGTTGGTGTCAGACTAATCAACAAACTCCCTGAAGGATTTCCAATTAATAACCAAACTCAATTCAAAACTCGACTTAGACACCTCTTGGTGTCTAAAGCATTCTATTCTGTGGATGAGTTCATGATGAGTCGCTGGGAAGATTAAGATTAAATAGCAGGACAGGAAGGCAGTGTGATTGTGGCTGTATGAATGTTAGTAATGTAGTAGTAATGTATATGAATGTGGGGTGAATGACCATTTGTTGTTTAGTTTTAGAATTTTAACACATTTTAAATATTTCTGTATATAATATTGACGATTGCATGACATGTTAAAATTGTTACAACGCAATAAAATAAATAAAAAAAAAAATTATTATCAATATCCGAGCCAAATATGATGGTACGAATTTTGTTCAAAAACCCTCTTAGTGATGTTTCATTCTGCATATTTACAAATAAATCAACTAATAATAAACCGAATTTAATAAATTTCAATCTTCTTAATTCATTTTGCAGTGTTTCTGTCACTAACGATTTGGCGTTATTTACAAAGTCCTCAAGTTTTAATTTTTCATTGTCAATTTTGAAATGCGTCACGTCTTTTCCTGGTAGTGCATAAGTATTTAAAGTAGCAATGAAATTTGCTGCAGGTGCATATTGAATGACGCTAGGTCTTGAAATTGTATGTTGTTTTTCAATTTGCTACGATGTTCCTGGTTCTTCTTCTTCATTTTGTTGTGGTGATAACATTTCATCTAGTTCTTCTTGATTTAATGGAATTTCATTGTTATTCTTGTTGTGATATATTTCTTAATGAATAGCTAAAAGCCAATTATCTTGAAATAAGCCATTACAAATGTTGCAGCGATGCAGGATGTGCTCTCAACGAGAATCAGCCAGCAAATGTCAAAATTTCTGGTTGGTTTTCACTTTGATTCGATGTTTATTTTTCTTCTTTATTTTGATGTGTTGATATTATTTCATCTAATTCTTCAAGTTCTGTTTCATTTGCTAAAACTTCGTTGTTATTTGTGTTGTGATAAATTTCCTGATGAATATTTAAAAGCAAAATATCTTGAAATAACACATTACAAATTCTGCAGCGGTACATAGTGTTTTCTCCATGACAATCAGTCAACAATTAAACAACATTTCCAGGGCACCCCGTTTTTATTTCAGGTTAAAAGATGATAGGGTGAAAACACTTTTTTTAAATGAAATGGGAAAGATGGTAGGGGTAACAAACAGTAAAGGTTAAAAGTAAATTTATTTTCAAGCAAATATAACTAATCTAAATTAACAAAGTCCTGCTAGTAGGTCAAGGTCACTCATACATATTACCAAAACGGGGAATAGAGCAGTAAGTGATTTTCATTTGACCACAGACTGATATATTCCCCACTCTGTGTTTAAAACAAACTACTTTCAGCACTTAAAACTCTCTCTATTCCGATTCGTCGTCAGAAGATGAGGAAAATAGCCGACTCCTAGTAGTAGTAAATATTCTTATTGGTACTACTAGTTAAAGTTTCTTCAAGACTAGTTGTCTCAACCAACTCCGTCAATAGCTCAACTTCTTCTTCTTCGTCATTAATCATTTCCATCACTTCTTCGAAAGAAATCATATAAACTGCTTCTTGCAAACTTAAATTGCAAACTTGCAATTTAAAAGGGAGCAAAAATTTACAAAAATAATAAGAGACACAAGGCCGGAGTGTATAATCCTTCTCAATGCCTCTCTTTTAAAGGAAGAGTGGCTGTCCTTAAACTCAAATTTACCAGTGGAGGATAAGTTCAAAATGTTTCATGACTATTTGACTTTCCACCTAAACAGCTACTGCCCCATGAAAACAAATAAACTCAATAGCAAATATAAAGTAAACAAATGGATCACAAAAGTAATCCTAGTGTCAAGGAATAGAATAAAGTTTCTATCAGAGATCTATCAAACAACACTCGATGAATATTTTAAAATTTTTTTTCAAACAATATAAAAAATTTTACAGAAAAGTAATTCTAGTAGCCAAAGCATATGAGGTAACAAAAACACTTCTGTATTCAACAAATGTTTCTAAAACAGCTTGGTCTATCATTAACAACAATAATAATCAGCATAAACAAGTAAAGATAAACATTGGAAATGAGTTGGTCAGTGATGTTTTAATCCTGGCAAACGAGTTTAATAACTTTTTTGCTTCAGTGGTTGGCCAAAATATGCACTATTCTTCATTGAATGAATCAAAGCCCTCAAAATGTCAAAGCCCAACATCTTCGATGGTGCTGGAACTTGCCAATGAGGAAGAAATCAGCAGAATTATTAGAGAGCTCCCAGCCAAAAATTCAAACGATCTAAATTTTATGTCAATGTCACTCCTAAAGAAATGCTACAAGCATATCTTGAGGCCATTGACACTCTTAATAAACATATATTTTCAAACTGGAGTCTTTCCCTCACTCCTTAAAACAGCTAAGGTAACGCCTATATTTAAAAAGGGTGACCCCTGTTCAATCAATAACTATCGGCCGGTCTCGATTTTGCCAATTTTGAGCAAAATATTTGAAAAACTTTGTTTAACTAGAATGCTACATTTTTTAAATAACCACAACCAGCTTACTGAGTACCAATTAGGATTCAGAAATGGTAAATCGACTATAGACGCAGTGGTGAGTCTGGTCGATATGGTTGTGGAGGGATTAGAATGTCGGATATCCACCCTCAGTGTTTTTCTCGACTTATCAAAAGCTTTTGACTGTGTTGACCATAAGATACTACTCAGCAAATTGGAATCTCATGGCATCAGAGGTGTGCCCTTGGAGAGGCTTGGATCATACCTCAGACAAAGAGCTCAATTAGTACAAATCGCAAATCAATCATCCGAAGTTATCAACCTGTGCTACGGTGTCCCTCAGGGATCAATCCTCAGTCCAGCCCTTTTTTTAGTTTATGTCAACGACATTGGAGCATCTCTGCGCCAGGGAAAAATCGTGCATTATGCAAATGATACAACCCTGTGTTTTATAGATAAAGCTCCTGAACTCGTGGAACAACAAACTTTTGTACAATTGAATAAATGCATTCAATATTTCAAAAACATAAACTTGAAAACAAATTCTTCTAAATATAATTTTATAAATTTTACCTTACGTCCTCAGAACCTAGAATGGGTCCCCAGCGTACTGTTGGAAGACACTATACTGGAAGAGGTGTTCACGTCAAAATTCCTTGGATTACACATAGATCGAGGTTTGACATGGCATGCTCATATTGATGCGGTATGTGCCAAATTAACATCTGGTATCTATGTTCTGAGGACTTTAGCCAAATACTGCCCTATTCAGGTATTGAAGATGGCGTATTATGGTTTAATTTATCCCCATCTAGTCTATGGCATAGTGCTGTGGGGAGCTGGTGCAAGTAATCAGCTCTTGAGAGTTTTCAGATTACAAAAAAGAGCGATTCGGATAATCGAAAAAGTTGATTTCAGAGAATCATGCAAGCCAATCTTCAAAAAATTAAGAATCTTGCCTTTACCTTGCCTCTATATTCTAGAAACAACAACCTTTTTTATTTCTAAGTGTGCTTTGATTCGGGGACGTGACATTCACGAATATGGCACCAGAGGCAGGGACAACTATAGGACTGGGAAGCACAGAACAGTTACTTACGAGCATTTGCCCTCAGAGGCAGGTGTCCATCTTTACAATAAACTACCAAATTGTATAAAAATTGCCAGAACGCTGAAGGCGTTTAAAACTCAAATAAAAGGCTTTATAGCCAACCATGCTTTTTATAGTGTGGGTGAGTTTTTGGCGAATAACTTGGAGACCACACAGTGGGTAGACTGACACCAGAACTGGAGGTTGGATAATTGGATGTATAAATGTGCAGAAATGTTGTATGTTTGAGAGATTGTTCTGTAGTATGGGTGAAACAAAATTTTTTAACTAGACATAAAATATCCTTTAAAATAAAATTGACTTTTGCAGTGCATGTTAAATGTCCACTACAATAAAATCTGATTTGATTTTTGATTTGATTTGAAATTATTAACCAGCTGCTGATACAGCGCTAAATCTTCTGAATCAATATCACTTAATTGATCTACTTGAAAAATATTAAATTCTTCTTCTTTTTCTTTTCCTTCATTGACAATGTAATTTACTTCATCATCAATATCGGATAGATTATTAAATACAACCATTTGAATCTGATCTTCTTTCCTTATAAAATCGAAGATGGTTTCATGTTTAAGGTTTTCTCTTGGTGCCATTGTTTTTGTTATAGATGCAGAAAGTGTTGATCTGGTTAATATAGACTGAATAGTGAGAGAAACTCATGTGAAACGTCCTTATATACCCATGCATAGAGTGGGGGTTAAAGTAATTGGGAGTTAAGTAGAAGTAAACTTGTCAACAACATCAAACACAATTTTCTCCTCTAAGTAGGTCAAGGTCACTCATATGTATTACCAAAACGGGGAAAAGAGCAGTAAGTGATTCTCAATTAGAAACACAGACTGTTCTATTGTCCACTCTGTCTTTATGTATACATTTTGTTAGTAAAACTTGTTTGCAAGTAATACTGAATTTAGAAAAGTAGGATATCAAGGATTTCACATATTGTAAGAATATATATTCAAGAAACTAACATATTTTGACTATGATGATAATTGATCGGAGAAAGAGGTATTTTCAGGAGGCCACCCATGGTTTCGATCGTAGTACTTTTCAGGATTTGGAGCAAATGTTGGGTCAGTGACGATTGGTGTTAATGTGTGGCTAAGACAATTGTTTGTAACATAAAAACAAAGACAGTAATAAATAATAGTAATAACCAAGATCTTGTATGAGTTTCATTCGATTGCCTTTATTCGAATGAAAATCGTAGAAGATCTTAGTAGTGTTGGAACAGGCATGCTGGCTCAATTGATAAAAGTGATTTATGACTTTGGGTGGGCTGTCAAATTCAAAAGGAAAAGACGAGCTGAGTGACGTCAGTTGATTACGGGGACAGTGATGCACTGTGACGGTAACAGTGACGTCATGTGGTTCAAGGTCATTCAAAATATGTTTTAAAAAAGATCTTGTACGATTTGCACTCGATTGTAGCCATTCGGTTTTTGTATTCGAGTATTAGGTAAATCGAATAAAAACAATGGAATGAATGCAATCGAATGAAAATCGTACAAGATCTTAATTTTCAACTTAGCTTATTATTACTGTTGTTGTTGTTTTTGTGTTACAAACATATCTTAAATTATTTACAATATCGAGTAGTAGTTATTTTACAAGAATGTGTTCTATCCTCCAGTTGTCGATTCTCCTTGTTTTGTTCCACCATCTTCCATTCGTCGCATAAGTAAACTAACCCTGTGACGTAGTTCTTCAAGTCCACTCGTTTTGTTTAATTGATATGTTTTGCATTTGCATTTGCAATAGCTAAAACATTTACATTTAGAACAAGCTCTTCCATCAACTTGATCCTCTGGTAGTTTAAAACATTTTAAGTCGCAACAATAACTAACTACGCGATTGAAAAATACAAAACTTTTATTCATAGACATGTTTCTCTTCTGTGTGTGAAAGAGGAGCTCGATGTGCATCGTTCAAGAGCTGGACGTGAAGTGATGTAGCGCTAGCATGCATGCTAAATACCAGAATCCCTCCCCTCTACTCACCAAGCCCAGCTCCCCTCCCCCCACTACTCACGAAGCCCCGCCTCCATACCCCCTACCAGTGAGTCATTACAAGGCCACATGAGAACCACGATACTTTGACCATAGTTGTGAAAAAAACATAGTAGCTCGTAATCGTAAATGTTGCATAAAACTTTCTGTTTGAAGTATTTGTTAAGTTTAACTGAACTCTGTTTTCCTTTCGAACAATATTATAATAATCTTAGAACTTAGGCTTAAGCAGCCGGTGTCATAACTAGAATCTACAGTTTCCGGTGACAACCGCGTCAAGGTACTATCTACAATATTTACAAGATGACCAGACGTTTCGCCCATACTGTGAAGTGGCATCCTCAGTGGTTTCTCTGAGACTGTCAGGTTGGGATTGGCAGGCCATGTTAAAAGAGACTAAATGCAAACTCCAACTTTTAAAAGATATCGATGTGTTAATGGTTGAATCAGGCGTTAGAGGCGGATTGACTCGTGTTACGAGACATGTGAAAGCCAACAACAGGTATCTTTCTGATTATGATGAAACGAAACCAACCAAATTCTTGGGGTACTTCAATGATAATAATTTATATGGTTGGGCAATGTCGAACCCACTGCCTTACAACAACTTTAAGTGGGTTGATCCAGATTCCTTTAAAGATATTTCACAAATCCCCAAAAAAGAAGAAGTCGGATACATTTTAGATTGTGATTATGAATATCCAGAACATTTGCACGATCTTCACTACGACCTTCCACTACTTGCAAAATTCAAAATGCTCTCCAACTGGAAAATATTCTAAATTAATGTTAACTCTGAATGAAAAATAACACTACGTTGCATACTTTTGGATTGTTCAACAAGCCTTAGAATTGGAATTGCGAATTACAAAGGTTCATAGACTTTTAGAGTTTTCACAATCATGCTAGTTAAAAACTTATATCGAATCAAATACCAGAAGAAGAGCATCCACTACTTCAAAATTTGAAATAGACTTTTTAAAATTAATGAACAATGCTATATTCGGCAAAACATTAGAAATAAAAGAAAACACAAAACCATGAAACTTATTACCGACCCTAAAAAACTACAGAAGCTCGTACAGTGAACAAACTTTAGAACATATATAATTATAAATGAAAACCTTGTAGCAGTGTCTATGAAAAGACTATTGTTAAAATGGATCGCTCTTTGTATGTAGGCATGACAATTTTAGATATATCCAAAACTCACATGTACGATCTTCACTATAACAAAATGGTCTCCTTTTTTTAAAGTGAAATCATCGGGATCTTCTACATGGACACAGACGCATTCAACTACTGGATCAACACTCAAGACATGTACCAGGATCTTCGCAGATTTGTTCATCACAACGAATTTGACTTTTCCAATTATCCGAAGAATCATCAAAACTACTATCAAGATAGGAACAAATAAGTACTTGGCAAATTCAAGGATGAAGCTTATAGTGTTGTATTAGATGAAATTGTATCACTTATGTCAAAACTGTATTCGGTGAGACTGTATGAAGAAAATGCAGCGAATAGTATAAATAAATAGGCTATAAGGATTTAGAATATATATATTTCAAGGAAAATGTAAACTTTGAACACTACAAGCAATGTTTATTTGAAGATTATGTATTTACTGCGAAATTCAAGTCGATAAGAAGTTTTAACCATCAGCTGTACAGTATAACTGAAACTAAAAAGTCACATTATTGCAATGATGACAAGGGTTACATCCTCCTAGGTGAAATCTGCACCTTACCATTGGTAATTACTCCATTCAACATATAGATAAGTAACAACTACTTGTTATACTTCTCCTCCAAAAAAAAAAAAAAAAAAAGAAAGAAAAAAGAAAAAAAAGAGTATTAGTGTGCAATGGTTGAGAAAGCTACAACATCAAGAAAGACCTAAGAAGAAAATTGTTGACGAACTTCATAAACCTACGAGAGTTAATTTTCCGAGAAGAAATACGGTTATAAAAGGGATAAATGACTTGTATCAGGTGGATTTGATTGAAGCGAGTCGGCATAGTAAACTAAATAAGGAATACATTATATACTGACAATTATTAATTGATTTAAAAAAGTAGCGGATGCAATACCTCTACGAGACAAGACGGGTAAAAGTGTAATAGAAGCAATGTAAATAGCCACCAAAAGAGATAAAAATAAAATTAAACATTTACAAACTGATAATGGGAAAGAATACTTTAATAAACAATTTGCAGAACTAATGAAGAAATACAAAATAAACCATTATTCTACAATTTGAGAAAAGAAAGCTGCTATAATTGAGAGATTCAATAAAACGTTTAAAGGAGTGATGTACAAAATGTTTTCCAGAAGAGGTTTTTACGTATGGTACAATGTGTTACCACACTTGATAAGTGAATATTACAACAAGTTTCATCGAACTATCGGTATGAAACCTAAGTCGTCATACTTAGTAAACACAAAAATCTTTTAGTGTTTACTAAAAAATACTTACACAATTGGACGAACAAAGTGTTTATAGTGTACAAAGTACAACCAACTGTCCCTGTAACGTATATTTTAAAAGATAACAAACAAAACTTGTTGCAAGGCTCATTTTATTGACATGAACCGATGAAATCGTCAGTAGGTGATGTTTATATTGTAGAAAAGGTGTTGCAAAGGAAAAAAGACATGGTTAAAGTACGCTGGTTGGGATTTGATAAATCCGGAGATTCTTGGATACCAATAAAAAACGCTGTCTTGTAAGTGAACCTTGTTATTTAATCGTTGATAATTGAAGAGAATAATGATTATTCAGCATACGGATAGATTCAATATTAGCAATATTGATGATTTAACAGTGGAAAAGACTACAGCAGTCAACAATGGCAAACACGGTTGTTTTCTTCCAAACACAGTGCGATGTATTGTGAGTGGTCCTTCAAAATGTGGAAAGACCAATATTATCTTTAATTTAACAACTCATCCAAAGGGGCTACGGTTTAATAACCTGTACATATTTTCCAAGTCCTTAGAACAACCGAAATATCAATTGTCGGACAAGATACTTTCCGACATGCCTGATGTTACCTTTTATAAACTTAACGCTAGTAATAGCGTCATGCAACCTAACCAGGTTAAACCGTATTCTGTGTTTATATTTGACGATGTTTCTTGTGAAAATCATCATACTATTAGAAACTACTTTTCCATGGGAAGACATAATAACATCGACAGTATATATATATATATATACAGGACAAACTTATAGTAAGATCCCGAAACAACTTATCAGAGACAATGCGAATGTTTTGATTGTATTCAAACAAAATAAAACTAACCTAAAACACATATATAACGATTATGTAAATTCTGATATGTTATTTGACACGTTTAAACAGCTATGTGGCAAAGCTTGGAAAGAAAAGTATGGATTTTTGGTTACCATTAAAGTTCAAGCTATACAAGACGGATGTTACAGAATAGGGTTTGATAAATTTGTTTTAATAAAGTGATCATCAGTTTTATCATACGAGTCTTCATGGTGTAAATATGAAAAACCAAGAAAATCTATTAAAACAAATAAAATCACATAGTGATTCTATTAGACGGAAAAGTAGAGCATTAAATTTGGGCATAAGTGAACGAGGGAAATTTTTATTGTCAACATTCAAGCCTGTCATTGCACCTTTGAAACGATTGTCGCATAAGATTTTAAAAAATCCCGCTTTTTACCTACAAGGAGACGTTATTCTACGCCCATTTCAATTATGAAGAAACCGAAAGAAATGAGTATTCAAAAGAGAGTGAAGAATCGGAAGAAAGTGAAAAAACCGAAGAAGAAGTAGAAGAAGAAGAAGAAAAATCTACAAATGTACTGAGAGAAAAGGAGAGTGTGGATAAAAGTGAAGAAGAATCTGAAGAGGGTGAAATCGGATTGTCCAACTTGAGCAAATTAGGCTAGGATATTATGTTTATAGGACAACTTGGAATGCCATACTTGTTGAAAATGTTACATTCCTCACAAGTAAATCGCAAATATCATACGTATTGAGCTAGATTAGTAGATGATGGTGAAGGATTATTGATTGGAGATAGTAAACTCAACATAGATGAAGAGGATAATGTTATAATTGGTGATAACATATACATAGGCGCAAAGGCTTTGTTCGAACTGATTTTGTAAAATACACCAGTTAAATATAATAAAAAAAAATAAGAATCTGTTTAAAACAATATTTGAAAATACGAATGCACATAGAAAAGAATATTCCAAAGATTCGTCTGTACATAGAAATCGATCAGTGAAATTTGAAAGTATTATATCAAATCTATTCCCATCGCCATCGTTGAATGGAAATTGTAAGAAAAGAGCGTTATCCCCTGCGGAAAGGAATGCTTTACACAAAAAGAGGAAAACAAATGAGCCGACCTCATTGGGAAAGTGTTTATTTAAACTTCTATACAACACTAATATAATATATACAA